>PITA01011030.1:0-10529 GCA_004023965.1 Spilogale gracilis
AAGAAAGGAGGAAGGAAGGAAGGAAGGAAGGAAGGAAGGAAGGAAGGAAGGAAGGAGAGAAGAGAAGAGAAAGAAAACTCGCAAACTGAGGTAGCTAGAAGGAGAAGGGGAATCTGATTTCAAAAGCTAAATGAAATCAAGTAAACAATATGTGAACAAAATGAGAATATCAACAAGAGATAGAAATTATGAAAAGGAACTAAACAAATTCTGGAGCTGAAAAGCACAATAATTTAAATAAGTTCATTAGAGGTGTTTGATATCAAATTGGAGCAAGAAGAAAGAATCAGAGAACTTTTAGATACAATGATTTAAAGTATTGAGTCTAAGGAGTGGGGGGGAAGAGTGAAGAAAAATGAACAGATCATGAAGGACTTATGGGACACTATTAAATAGACACACTTATGTATTATGGGAATTCCAGAAGTAGAAGAGAGCAAAGGAGGTAGAATAATCATAAGGAGAAATAAAGACTGAAAATTTCTCATATTTGAGAAAATACATGAATCTACAAATCCAAGAAACTCAATAAACTCAAAACAGGATAAACCTAGAAAGACTGAGAAGGAGGCATATAATTAAACTGTAAACAGCCGAAGGAAAGAGAAAAATCTTGAAAATAGAAAGAGAAAAGTAATTTGTCACATGTAAGAGATTTTTCAGCTGATTTGTCATCAGAAGCCATGGAGGCCAGAGAGCAATGGTATGATTTATTTAAAGTACCGAAAGAAAAACACCTGTGAACCAAAAATTCTGTATCTGGTAAAACTGTCTTTAAAAAAAAAGTGAGAGGTTAAGACATTCTCAAAATAAATAAACAAAAATAAACAAAAACTGAGAGTTTATTACTAATACCTTGTTCTCCAAGAAATTCTAAAGGGGGTTCTTGAGTTTGAAATGAGAGATTTAAGACAGTAGCTTGATGTGATATAAGATCTCTAGTAAAGGGTAATATATGGACAAATATTAAATCCAGTATTGGGGCACCTGGGTGGCTCAGTCAGTTAAGCATCTGTCTTTGGCTCAGGTCATGACTCCAGGGTCCAAGGACTGAGCCTTGGGCAGGGCTTTCTGTTCAGGGATTCTGCTTCTTCTTCTCCCTTCCTCTCCCTGCTTCTGTCTCAAGTAAATAAATAAAATCTTTAAATAAAATAAAATAATCAGATCAAATCAAATCCAGTATTATTGCAGTTTTGGTTTAAAACTCCATTTTGAATTTTCTATTCTATGTAAAAGACAAGTGTATAAAAAGAATTATAAATCTGTTTGGGGGGACACAATGTATAAAGATGTAATTTGTGACATCAATAACATTAGGAGGAGTGATGAAGCTGGATCAGAGCAGTTTGTATGTGTTTGAAATTGACATCAGTTCAAATTAGAATGTTATAACTACAGTATGCTATAAGCAATCCCCATAGTAATTACAAACAAAATATAAACATACACAAAGGAAATGAGAAAGGATTTAAAACTTGTCACTACAAAAAAAGAAAAAAATAAAAATAAACACAGAAGAAGGCCTTAACAGAAGAAATAAGGAAGAAAAGACTTGTAAGACATACAGAGAAAAAACATATAGCAAAATGGCAGAAGTATTTCCTTATTGGCAATTACTTTACTTTTTTTTAAAGATTTCATTTATTTATTTGATGGAGATTGAGAGAGGGATAGAGAGTGAGTGAGCAGAAGCAGGGAAAGGGGCAGAGGGAGAGGGAGAAGCAGGCTCTCCATTGAGCAGGGGGCCTGATGCAGGGCTCGATCCCAGGACTCTGGGATCATGACCTGAGCAGATGGCAACCACTTAACAGACTGATCCACCCAGGTTCTCTTCCTTGTTGGTAATTACTTCAAATGTAAATGTATTAAACTCACCAAAGGCATACATTGTGCTACACAATAAAGAAGGACTGGGTAAGAATCTGCTATGTATTTATTGCAGTATGTCTCTAGTCTTACACTGTGGAGATCCTAAGAACAAAAATGAAATGCAATTATTAGAAATGTGATAAAATATTAAAATTAAAGATTTATTTTTTAGAGAAAGCATAGGTTGACAGATTGGACAAAATAGATACAAACTATACATTATCTACAAGGCACTCACTTTATATTTAAAGATGCAAATATGTTAGAAGTGAAAGAACGGGAGAAAATATCCCATGCAAATAGTAAACAGGAGAGAACTGGGGTGGCCATACTATGATTATGCAAAGTAAATGTTAAGTCAAAAACTGTTATAAGAGACCAAAAAAGTCAGTTCACAAAGAGGATATGCAATTATAAATATATTTGAACCAAGAATCAGAGCCTCAAAATATATAAAGCAAACAGTGGCAGATTGAAGATAGAAAGCTCTACAATAAGAGATTTTCAATAATAGATGGAGCAACCAGACAGAAGATCAATAAGGAAAGTAGGAATTAAACATCAGAATGGACCACGCAGATCTAACAGCTATGTACAGAACACTCCACTGTGTAACAGAAGAGAACACATTTTTCTTAAGTGTACATGGAACATTCTCCAGGGTAGACCATATGTTGAACCACAAAATAAATATTAATCAATTTTAAGAGATTGAAATCATGCCAAATACCTTTTTCTGATCATAATGGAATAGAACTCAAACTCAGTGAGAGAAGGAAAACTGAAAAATCTATAAATATATGGAAACCAAATAACATACTCTTAAGCAATCAATGGATGAAGAAAGAAATTGCAAAGGAAACTAGAAAATACTCTGAGATGAATGAAAACAAAAACACAATACTCTGAAACTTATGGGATTCAGTGAAAGAAGTACTTAAAGTGAAATTTAAACAGGGTGCCTGGGTGACTCAGTGGGTTGGGTCTGTTTTCTGCTCAGGGTCCTGGGATCAAGCCCTGCATTGGGTTCTTTGCTCAGTGGGGAATCTGCTTCTCTCTCTCTCTCTCTCTATCCCTCTTCCCCTCCTCTGATCTCTCTCTCTCTCAAATAAATAAAATCTTTAAAATAATACAAGGGAAATTTATAGCATTAAACATATAAATCAGAAAAGAAGATAGATTTCAAATCAATAACCTAATTGCACACCATAAGGAACTAGAAAAAAGAAGAGCAAACTAATCCCAAAACTAGCAGAAGGAAAGAAATAATAAAGATTAGATCAGAGGTAAATAAAATAAGGAATAAGAAAAACAATGGAAAAATCAGCAATTGACTATGTGAAAGTTCAACATTGATAAAGTTTCAGCTAGATTGACTAAAAAAGGAAAAAGAAAATAGACCCCAATTATAAAAATCAAAACCAAAGGTGGGAATATTACTACTGATTTTACAGAAATAAAAAGAATTATAAGAGAATACCATGAATAATCATAAACCAATAAACTTGAATAACCTAAATGAATTGGATAAATTCTTAGAAACGCATATATACCAAAATGGAATCACAAAAAAATAAAAAATCTGACTAGACCTATAACTAGTGGGAGATGGAATCAGTAATCAAAACATCTCAGCAAACAAAAGCCCTGGGCCAGATGACTTCACTGTGCATTAGGCCAAACATTAAAAGAAGAATTAACACCAATCCTTCTCAAACTCTTCCAAAAACTGAAGAGGAGGGAACATTTGCAAAGTCATTCTATAAGGTCAACACTACCCTGACACCAAAACTAGACAGAGAGACTACAAAGAAAGAAAATTACAAACCAATATCTCTTATAAATGGATGCAAAATCTTCAACAAAATATTGGAAAACTGAATTCGACAATATATTAAAGGGGTTACACACCATGACCAAGTAAGATTTATTCCCAGATTACAAGGAAGGTACAATCTATAAAAATCATTGTAATGCATGGCATATATACAATTAAGAGGGAAAGCACAATCATTTCAATTGAGGCAGAAAAATTATTTGACCAAATGCAAAATCCTTTCGTGATAAAAATACTCAATAAGCTGTGACTAGAAAGAAATTTCCTCAACATGACAAAGGCCATATGTGAAAAACCATCAACTAGCATTATACCAGTGAGAGGTTTAAAGCATTCCTCTAAGATCAGGAACAAAGTAAGAATGTCTACTTTCCACCACTTCTATTCAATATCTTATTGGAAGTTCCAGACAGAGCAATTAGCCAAGAAGAAAAAAGGGCATTTAAATTGGGAAGTAAAAAGTACAATTATCTCCATTTCAGATGACTTGATTTTATATGTAGAAATCTCTAAAGATTAGACACACACACACACGACCTGTTAGAGCTAATAAATAAATTCAGCAAAATTATAAGATACAAAGTTACCACTAAAAATAATCAGTCGCATTTATATTCACCTATAATGAACAATCCAAAAAGGATATTAGAAAAACAACTGTGCTTATAAAAATGTAAAAAATAATAAAATATATAGAAATACATTTAACCAAGGAGGCAAAAAACCTTTTGTACTTGAAATTACAAAACACTGCTATGGGAAATAAACAAAGACAAATAAAGAGAAAGATATCCCATGTTTATGGGTTGGAAGACAATATTGACAAGATGAAAATACTACCCAAAGAAAATTACAGATTCAACATGATCGCTATCAAGATTTGAACAGGTTTCTTTACAGAAATAGAAAAACCTATCCTAAAATTAATACAGAATCTCAAATATCAAAACAACCTGAAAAAGACCAAAGTTAGATAACTCACACTTCCTGATTTCAAAACTTTTTATAAAGCTACTGAAATCACCACAGTGAAACATCAGCATAAGGACAGACAAATAGGGGAATAGAAGAGGAAGTCAGAAATAAATCCTTGCATATACGGTCCCTTGATTTTCAACAAGGGTGCTGAGAACATTCACTGAGGTAAAAGGACAGTCTTTCAACATATGGGGCTGGGAAAACTGGATAACCACATGCGAAAATAAGAAGCTGGACCCTTACCTTACACCATATACAAAAATTAACTCTGAATGGCTCAAAGATCTAAATGTAAGATCTAAAACAATAAAACTGTTAGAAGAAAACATAGAACAAAGTCTTCACAACATTGGCTTTGACAATGATTTCTTGGGCATGATATCGAAAGCACTGGCCACAAAAACAAAGTAGACAAATGGAGCTACATTAAACTTACAAACTTCTCCTTGTTAAAGGAAATCATCAACAGAGTGAAAAGACAACCCACAGAATGGGAAAAAATATTTCCAGATTCTATATCTGACTAGGAATTTACATGCAAAATACAGAAAGAAAAAAAAAACCTGAAAGAACTTGCACAATGCAACAACAAGAACAAATGTCAGTGGACAGGAGACTTAAAATGGTTAAAACAATAAATTTTATGTTTTCAGTACAATAAAAAGTCACGTAGAAGCTTTTTCACCACTCCCCTTATTTTCGGGGTCTTTTCCCTCCCTTTTTAGTGCAATTAAAATGTCTCAATTGGTCTTTGAAATGAGGCAGCTTATAAATTAAAAAATAAATAATTCTGTCTTTGGCCAGATTAATTGTCCCAAAGCAAAGCCTTCGTAATGTTGTTATCCTAGTTATGATATTTCAGTGGTTAGAGTATAAAATCTAAGATCTTTCTGATTTATAATCTGATTTCTGTTTATCCTTTCTCCACAACCCCCCACTGTTTCCATTGTGGCCAGATAATGTCCTCAACAGTCACCCCCATGCCATTGTCCTTCTCTTCCTCTCCTGTCTCAATCCAAATGTGGCCTCTTGAACTCCACCTCCTTCAAGAAGCTCTCCCTGAAATTCCTAACACTGCCAAGTCATTTCTTCTCCCAACAGCATAAGTGCATTATGTCCATGTAGCGATGGTTTAGTCCTTTACCCAGACTTCCTGGATGGACTTTGAACATCGTGTCCTGTACATTTGTATTTCTCATACTTCCTAACTTCACATCTTGTTATCTGACCACTTGACTTCCAGAGAAGTTTTTTCAGTGGCTTTCTGGAAATGTCATTTGCCAAATTTCAAAACAAGAAGACTGAAGTAGATGATGATGAAGTTCTCTCGAGCTCTAAGGGTCCTTGCTTGTTTGTATGAAAAACAGGTCGAGACCTTAAGCCACCCAAGCCACTTGTTTTCATTTAAACCAGAGCATCTTGAGCAGGGCTGGGTGGGAGATAAGTTCTCAGGGTCTTGCCCGCTAACGCTTAGCCCACAGCTTATGGACTAATCACACCTTCTCATTGGACCCTGCATCTTTTTTTCCTAGTGTAATCTCTTTCCAAAATGCTATCAGAGTATTTCTGTAGACATCACTCAGAAACAAATTCTAAAAACTGTGTGGTGGAGACATCAGTGCCCTTGACCTTGAATAATCTCCCCATAAGTATAAGTGGTACCAGTGCTTCTGAGTGAATATGACACAGGTAATGGACTGTCACTTCCATGACTAGGGTCATTACACGAGACTTGGCAAACTGGGGCCAAAGACTCTCCTTATGAGCTTAAGGAACAATGCGACCATGTTGGAGAAGCTCACCTATGGGCAGCCCCCAGGACTCAAGTGTGACCTCTAGCCAACAGTCAGCACGGAGTTGTTAGCTATCTGGTCATGGGCGGTGCCTTCTGCCAACCACCTGAATGAGCCTGGAAGCAGAGTCTTCCTCACTTGAGCCTTCTGATGAAAACGTGGGTCACCCCCAACCTTGGCTGTAGCCTTGTGAAAGAGAGGACTCAGTCTAGACTCGGGACTAACAGAAACTGACGTAATAAATGTGTGTTGTTTTAAGCCATGAAGCTTGGGAACCAATACAGACTGCATTTGGCTAATGCACCGTAGCTGCAAAATGGAATGTCCTTAAAGAAGTCTGACCAGACTTTCCAGCTTTGACCTGGAACCCAAGAACCCGGAGCAGGTGCGTTGCAATGGGCCACGTTCTCATGGTGTTTGCTTTCTAATCATGAGGTGATCTCTCTAGAATTCAAGTGTCTGAACACATGGAAAGACAAGTGTTGATGGGTAGAGCCCAGCAAGGCAGTTCCTATAGAATGGGTCATGATGAAAATCCAGATTCGGTCCTCCTTTCCCACCCACAAACAGGCTCGGGCACCAATTCTCCCATGGAGTCTCTAGGGGCAATGTTATTGAGGAAGCCTTAATTTCAGTCTCAAATCAGTGATCAAAATAAATAAAAAAATTTCAAAATAAGTTGTCTTAATATCTTTAAGCAATTAGGACAAGATGCAATGTTTAATGAATTCTTGTTAGACTTGCTTTTATGATCAGATAAGCACACCTTGTAATTAGCACAGTTCTTGCTGATATTCAAATGGCAGCCTGGAGATTTTGTGTTTTTTTAAGATTGACTACACATTATCACAGTCTTCTTTAAATCATTAGTTTATGTTTCAAGAGACAGATATGGCCCAACGGTGGGCCCTCTCTAAGTAGTCACAAATGTCAAAGAAGTTGGATACAAATGATCAAACTTATGCTCTGTGTTGGAAGGACAGACATGAACCCCACTGTGCCTACGGGCAGCCCTCTGCAATGCTGCCAGAGGTCACAGAAGAGGGAAGGGCATGAGTGTGTGTTCGGTCTGGAGCCAGGAGGGAGCACCCCCAACCTTGGGCTGCCTGTCTTGATAGGATCTAACATTTCCTCTTTCTTCCCCTGGAAAGCCTTCAATGAGAAGCCCCACAGTCCATGTGGGGTAGAGGTAGGACTTGGGGGTACCAAATGGCCTTAGGCTAATCACATCCTTACAAGAGTGTCTTGAAGTTTGACACAAAACTCAAGTCACTCAGAAAATGTTGGCAATTGGAGTTACGAGGTCACATTCCTTGACTAAGACAGGTGAGGGAGGGAGAGGCTGGGCTCTAGGTCCTGGTTCGCCTGATGGGCTCTCTTCTTTCACTGTCACTCCGGAAACCACAAAGACAAGGCAGAGTGCCCCACACTGTCACTCTGGAGTAGGGAGCACAACTTTTCCCGGCAGCAAGTCAGCACCTTTCCTTGGAAAAGAGTTCCTGTCTTCCCCGCAGCAGGGGGGAAGGACAGCCAAGAGAGGTGCTAAAGCTCAGTTTTTGCCAAAACTCACTGCAGTTCTGACCTTCCTTCTCCAGAAGATCTGACTTCCAAGGCCGAGGCAGTGAAGTGTTGGTAAAATGCTGCACTCTGAGAAGAAAGGTAAGGGAGTTGCCATGCCATCTAGACTCGCATAAGGAAGACGGAGGAGCCCATTCCTGCCCAGGACCCTTCCAGAGCCTGTTCTTGGCCCTCAGGCACTCCTGAGGTCCCCAGGCCTCTGTTCTAAGGAGATTCCACAGCCGGAAGCGAAGGCAGCACAGCTCAGGGCCGCCCCAGCAGAGAGAATTCTGCCTCTTGGGCCCCTCTGCAGGCCATGTGACCCTGTAGTGGATCTCTGAGCAGCTCGGGGTTGTAGCCTTCTCTCTGTTCCCTGATAGTATATCAAGTTCCTGGATGTGTCCCCATGCATCCCTGAGTGTGGCAATAAGGCAGGATCGCTGATGATAGGGATAGAAGTCTAGTTTTTTCATTCTTATATTCAGGAGGATTTATTTGGCTGCTTGTCAAAGAGATTCCAAGTAACAATGGCTGAAACAAGATCAGGGTTCTTTCCTTGTGCCGTAAGAATCTGGACTGAGGCACTCGAGGGCAGTGTGGACGGTCCCCACATCAGGCTGTCGGAGCTACCTGCTCAGTCTTCTGGGGGTGCAGTTCTCAGCCTCCAGGTCCAACGTGAGTCAATGTCCCCAGAACAGGTTGGAAGACACCGGGAGGAAGGTCATGACCCTTTCTTTAAGGGATCTTGTCCCAGATGTTGCACACATCCCTTCTTCCCACTCCACTGGATCCAGGAAGGCAGAGATATTTTTCCACAAACCCAGGTGAATATGGTCAGGTCTCTTATGGTGGAATAAAAAGTGAATGATTAGAGGGGACAGCAATCAGCCTCCGCCATATTTTTTCCATAAAACTTTCTATTATATCAATTTCTGAAAATTTCAGAATGCTTGCTAATAAGAAACTGATATGAAATATGTAAAGAAATATCTCTAGGCACTCCCTGCCCACCCCCCCAGAAATTCTTATTAACAGTTTGATGTGTATTCTTTCACACCTTTCTTGAGAGTTGTTTAAAAATATGCAAAGTTTTCTCTCTCCCGGTCCACTTTTAATTTTTTTAATGATATCATTCTCTACACAATATTTTCTACAATTTGCTTGTTTCCAATACATAATGAATCTGTTTATCTGTATGTGTAACTCTAAACTATTTTTTTATATGATAAAAAAATGCTTATCTCATAATATGGATTTCTTAGTTGGAAGCACTGTAATTTCTTCTACCACTCCCCAGTGGGATATATAGCTTATTTCCTTTTATTGTCACTGTAAATAATGTTGCAAGAAACAATCTTGTGCACACATCCTTGGGTATTTCATTTTGTAGGATACTTAATTAAAGGATATGTACAATTAAAATTGCAATAGATTCTATCCAGTCACTTTATGGAAAGATTGTTGTAATTTGTGGGCTGGTGGGTCGCAGATGACAATGATGGGCCCTGGACAGCATTCCCCTTTGCTGTTGGAAGGAAGAGGAGAGAGGGGGAGAAGGACATAGAGCAGACAGCATGGTTTCCAGGAGCAGGTTGCCTGATCTAGCGGCCGAGGAAGTACTTCATTCCACCTGCTCTTGGGGAAGAAGCAAGGAAGCATCCTTCACTTTTGCCGAGAAGCAGGAAGAATCAGAGTGTCTGCTGCATAGCAGGCCGCCCTGGCCTGGGGAGGACTGTGATGAAGATAAATAGGGGAGGAGAGGGGGTCTGGGCACCCTACAAGGGACACGAACCCTCGCAGCGCTGTGGCCTGACTGGGGTGGCGGGGGGCCTGCGGGCGGACACACAGAGCCATGTTTCATGGGCCATGCTCACAGTGCCTACGCCCCAGGGTCCAGACAGGGACACCAAGGCTCAGGGAGAACATATCTAGGCCATGTTCACTGAAGAAGGTGGGGGAAGGTCTGTGGACGAGAACCCACGCCAGGACCCCTGAGCCATTCCCATCATCCACGGTTCTGCACGTGGCCAGCATCTCTGGGTTTTTTTCGCTTGGGTTGTCTTTGTTGGTTCCAGTTTGCAGCCTGGAGAAGCTCATGGGGTGGCCACACAGGCTTGTGCTTTGTGGGCGCACAGAGGTAGGGGAGGGCAGAGGAGGGCTTTGCAGGGTCTGGGGTGGCTGGGGGCCAGCCACAGCTAGGGGTGGAGAAGCAGGAGTCGCTCCTGCTCTTCTTTTCCGCCCCCATCTTCTCAGCGTGCTAGACACGGGAGGTGCCGGGCTGGACAGGATGACGGGCATCACCCCCCCCCCCCCCCCCAGCTAGCCGAGGCAGGGACAAAGCTGGAGACTTCAGCCCCATTTGCAGACTAGGGACTGAGCAAAAAAGCCCTCTAGCTGTGGAGTGCTGAGCCCGGAACTGACTCAACCACCCCAATCCCTTGCCTTCCCCTCCAGTGCCACGGGTGCCCCCGTTTCCCCTTCACAGACACCTGGTG
>PITA01011030.1:10629-68886 GCA_004023965.1 Spilogale gracilis
AAATGGACCATCATCCAAGCAATTTTACTCACAACCAGCAAGAGAAAATCACCCACACAGTTGGAGAAAGGAGGGCAGTTTCTCTCATCTTGAGGGGTCCCGCGCATCTCGTGTCTTCTAGTGAAATGGCTGCGGCCATTGTGCAGACACATCAAAGTTACTCACTCTAAGTAACCACAATTCAAGTACCTGCCTTTCTTGCTTGGGTCTGTGCACTCCACGTGGTTGTTGGGAAGATCGTCAGCCTTGTTCAAATGGGGCGCACCGACCCGCAGACCTGGGACTGGAAGCCGACCCCACAGCTCTTGCATCTCAGACTCACCTTTTTATCTGCCTGTGACTCGTGCTGCCTGGAGAAACCTCATTCCTGTCACCCTACCCCTCGTGACTCAGGAGCTTATATTTAGTTGTTGTTTTTCTCACATTTTGGGAAGTGCTGACTTTGTGCCCATCAGGGTGAAGCCAGAGGCCAGAAGCTGTCTGTAGGTTTTGCTGAACAACTCAGAAAGCTGTTGTGTCTAAGGATATTCTGAATTTGGAAGAAGAAGGAGACAAAACCTCCAGGGTAGTCCTGGATCATTGTGGGATGAGAGCAGCAGGTATCTTGACCTTTCGGGTAATTGGAATCTGAGCTCCCTGAAGGGCAGGGACTGTGTCTTCTTATTTCTGAACCCCTGGCACCTATCGGGCTGGCCCAGAAAGTGCTAGATAAATACTGCTAGGCAAATGTAGAGACACCGTATGTTCATAGGCCGCAGGCCAGAAAATACTGGGCTCAAGAACCCAATAATGTGTTTTGTGATCAGAGATCTGAGAGTGGCTGCGGCTCAAGCAGAAGGGGTCCCTAGGGCACCGCACCTGCCCTCAGGGGCAGGCTTTTGGAGGGCTTGGGGCACTGGCCTTGTTTTTGCCCCCTAGCTTCCTGAGGCGAGGCTGCGAGGGATGAGAAGCCCGTGGGTGGTCTCAGGGGAACTGCTGTGGCTGTGGAAGTCCCCTGTGTTCTGCGGCAGTGGGCTGGGAGCCCGGCACCCCGGGAGCTTTCTGGGGCTTTTTACTTCTGCAATACCACTCTTCTGCTCTTCTGCATCGCAAGCCACTGGCCGGCCTTAGCAACCGTCACCAAGATAAATAAACAGCAAAGGATTCCTGGATCACAGCTCATTTGTTCCTTTTTGGGGCTGCCCTGAGGGAGACATGTCGGCCCCCTAGATGGTCTCATGGGGGTGGGTGGAGGCAGGGAGCCCACAAAGGACTCTCGGGATTGCTGCACACCCCGGAGATGGGCACAACCATTTGTTATGTGTAATTAAATTGAGCTAATTTCATTTTGTGGCACAGAGCCGGAGAATCAGCGTTCTCAAAAATGTTATTATCTTATCTCATTTTGTGTAAATGTCATCATGGCATGGCTGGAACGGGAAGAAAGGACATTTTTGAGATGTTCCTGGTCCCCTAAATGGATTGCATTCTGTTCCTTCAGCATTAAAGTCAATCTGATGCCAAAGCGTCCAGGAGCTGATGTAGATAAAACGTTACATTTATATAATCATTCCACAGACGGACAGGAAAGTGCTTTTTCTAGATAAATCTCAGAACTGAGGGAGGGAAGCTGAGAGATCAGAGGATGGCGAGCCCCCTGGGGCTCCTGGCATCTCTGCTTCCTAACCAGCTACAGCCACTCATGTTTTTTCTAGGTTTTCCCCCAGAGGGGAAATGACTGAAAAAAATGGAGACCTAAGCCTGGGCAGCCAAGTTCCCCTTTTTGTCATCGTCCTCCAGTGGCTCTGTGAAAGTAGGCAGCTCTCGGGGACGTGGCTGGGGAAAGGTCAGGGCACAAAAATGAATAACCACACGGTTCCTTTCAACATAAAGATATGACCAAACTTACGGCAAATGCCGTGAGAGGTCATGACTGGACAGATCGAGTCAATGCGCTCAAAGAGCTCGAGGGAAAAGGTCCATGTAAATGAAAACAAGATGGACAGTCTCTCCAGGGGCCTATGAAACTTCTGAGCCTTCTCACCTCACAGCCTGCCATGGTGGATGTGGGCAGATGTCCACAGCCTCCCTGCCTTCCCTTGTGGACCACACCCTTGGCCTCAACCTCTTCTAGAAGTCTCTCCTCTCCACCTGCAAGCACTCCGTGTCCCACTGTGCTCTTCACAGAGGGAATGACATTGAGGATGATGCAGTGTCTGTCCCTTGCCAGCCCTGCTACCTCAGCTGGAGCTCAGCCAGACCCCTGTGATGGCCTCCTCAGAGCCTGCTGTTCTTGGCTTGTCTGGCCTCAGGCTCTCCCTGGCGATGCCACGTCCCTCAGGGCTGGGAAGTTGGGAGGTCGTTCCCCTTGGTGGTGGTCTTGCTGTGAAACAGACGAGCCCAGGGTGTGCTGTGTTCTGCTCTCAGAGCGTGATGGTCGCCCTGCTGTCCTCTGTGGCTGCCGTGATGGACTGGTCTCTGAGTTGCAGTGCCAGGAAGATCAATGATGGATTCAGATCTGAGGGCTCAATGAAGCAACAGGAAAAAAACACCTTAAGGAGGTGTCTCAGATGCTGAGGACCACCTGTATCCTTTTTGTGACGTGCTTTCATTTCTCCACAGTGCCACATCAGCCATTGGGAGGCCACATGCTTGTGTCCATGGGAAGATGGCCTGTGGACACCCAGCTCCTTCCTCCTGTTGCACAGCCTTCTCCTCCCTCTGATGAGTCACCATGCCGCTGGCCTTTCTGAGTCTGGATTCTGCAGAAACAGAGAGCTTGGGTCTAGAAGCGACCTCAGAAAATAGTTTATATTTCTGTCATGTTACTAATTTTAACTGCTTTCAGATACAGGTTCTCATTTCCTCATAAAGACTGTCCTCCTCCCAATGCCAAGCACAGATGAGGACACCAACGTCTGGAGAGATTGAGGTGCCTGTTGAAGGTCATGCTGTCCCTACTTGGTGCCCACCTTGGGGTTTTGAATTCTGCTGCCTTCTGATCTAATCCCTGCTGGGACTCCCCACAGCCTCTGGTGTTGAGTAGACCCCATCACCGGATGGTCTAGCCGTGGTCATCCTAGTGGACAGGACGGCTGGGTGCAGCAATCTGTCCCAAAGCCTCCACATCATGAACAAAAGAGCCTGTCCCAGATGGCACCAGTCTTGAGACCCTTGCCTAAATGCCCCACCATGGGGGGCCAGGCTGGGCCAGGCTGGGCCAGCTCAAACACAGATGGACATAGGTCACCTGTGGCAAAGCTGGAAACTTGCCTCAGATAAGCAAAGCCCTCATTATAACCCTAAGTGTGGTGGTTGGATCACTGCACCATTTCGTTTCCGATCCCCAGCTGCTCTTTTGAGCTATATGCTCATCGGGGCCCTTTGAACCCACTCCCATAGACAGACACTCCTCCAGGGCTGTGGTCTTTCACACAGTAAGCTGTGTGCTCTGGAATTCCTTCCAGAACAGTGTGCAGTCAGGAGGATGAGATGTCTAGGACTGGGCCACTAAGTGAGCATCTAAGGGGAAAGGAATTTCCTGGGGATTCTCCAGTCTGGCGTCTGCACTTCTTCCTCCAAGTCAGATCCTGGTGGACCGTCTGCCGCTCGTGGTCTGACACGCATTTAGTTCTGCCTCCATGAGTGTCTCAGCTGCCCCCTGCCTTTGGGTAGTCTACTCCCCAGTCTTCAGAGCCAGGCGGGCCTGGCCTAGTTTTTAAGACTGGTTCAGTGAGGAGGTCCTTTCTTCTGAGGACACATGGACCAAAGATGCTGGTTTGTGGCACTGCTTCCAGCTGCCATTCAGAGCAGGCTGTCCAGGGGAGGGACGGAGATTAAGTCCAGCCTGGGTATGTGGTGCCCACTTCCTGCGGTGGCGCAAGGGAACAGCTTCATGAGCCCGGCCTGGGGGGAAAGGAGGCATCTGCCGGGGAGGGAGGAGGTGGGGGATGGGGAGGGACATTTTAGGCCAGGGGATGAGGACATTTGGGGTCTGCCATGCTGGCCAGAGACTGCAGATCCTGGAGAGGAGCAGGCAGGAGAGCCAGAAGGAGCCTCAGGCATGGCTGGAAGGATTGCACTTCATCCTGAAGGCCCCAGGGAACCCATGAGCAGCGATCTGTAGGCCATTTGTCCTTCATACTGAGCTGCGGCTCAGCAGGAGGTGGTGAGGGTCCCAGGACAGATCTCTGGCAAGGTGCTGAACAAAACCCTTAACTGCAGATTTAAAACACATGAGAGAGGCTTTACTGTTCCTCCAATGCAAGACACCTTTGCCCCTAAGAAGACTCCTCCGCCTCCTCCCCACCCAAATCCCACCCCTGCAATCTGTGACCTGAGGGGCTTCAACTTGAGCTGAGGCTTCTTTCCCTAGTAAAGAGTGGGTCCACTAGAAGACCTCCCTTCACTCTCATGAGGCCCTGTCACTTGGTATGGGACAGCTTGCCCAAGAATTTGCAAGAGTGAGCATAGGAAAGCACCAGGGGTGCTGGATAGCCTAGGGCAGAGGTGGGGCACTGCCACAGCGGGTGGAAGAGTAGAAAGAAAGGACCTTAAATGCCATCAGCTTCTCAATCTGTCTGGGCAGATGCTTGGGGTGGGGTGTCTCTCCTTAGGCCCAGGAAAGGAGGGATGGAATGACTCCAGGCTTTCTGCTAGATCTGCCTACAGCTCTGGCCAGGCTTGAAACCCCAAGAGGAAGAAGTTGTTCCATGGAAACTGTGCAGACTGGCCTCAGCTTAGAACCAGGGTGTGCTCTGAACACTCAATATTAATTTGGTTATTTCCCAGTGGGAACAGTGTCCTGCTCGGTGTTAATTTAGGGTCTTGGGTTGGCCCACCAACGTTTGCCCCATGACTGGTATTGGGTACAGTACCAATAATGGTCTTGGTTCCCATGCTTTCTTTAGAAGCTCAGCTCTGATTTGCTCTGGGAGAAGGGGGAGGGAGAGGAAAAAAGAAAGGGTAGCCTCTTGTGACTAGGAGTATAAATGTGTGTGAGTGTGTGTGAAAGTTTGCATGTGTGTGTGCTCATGAGGCAGGGGGTGGAAGGGGGTATGGGAATGAGGGAAGCCACATTGTCACAGGAATCTTTGGGGTGTGCTCTAGGGAGGGACAGAACTCAGTGGGGGCAGAGGTGGACACTAACCAGGAGTCAAAGGGCAGGGCTTGGATCCGAGGAGACATGCATGTGTCCTTCACTGTGTCAGGATTTGATGTACCTTCAAAACCTGTTGATTTTTTTCTATTTTTTTTTAAATTGAGGTACAATTCACATATAGTAAAGTCAACTCATTCAGTGTGCAGTCGTGTGAGCTTTGTCATAATGTATATAGCCATGAACTACCATCCCAATCAAGATATAGAACATACTGCCATCCTCTCCCCACCCTCAACATTTTCCTGAGCCCCTTCTCCCCACCACCAGCTCCTGGAAGCTACTGATTCATTTCTGTTCCTATTGTTTCCATCTCCCCTAGGAGGGCATATAAATGGAAGCATCAGTTTTTGAGTCTGGCCTCTTTCAGTTAGCAGAATGCATTTGAGATTCATTTGCATAGTTCTCTTTTCTTCTTTATCTTTTCCACCACTGAGAGATTTATGGCAGTCATCAGTACAGCTTCTAGAAACATTTACATACAAGATTTGTGTGAACATAGTTTTCATTTCCTTTGAGTAAATGCTTGGGAGTGAAAATGCTGGGTGTTACTGTTAAGAGCATGTGTAATTTTATGAGAAACTGTCCAACTGCATTCCAAGGTAGTGGGACCATCTTGCATGCCCACAGTGGGATGAGATTTCCAGCTACTCCCTGTCCTTGCCAACACTTGGCATTGTCGAGTTCTGGGCTTTTTCCTCCATTCTAATAAGTATACAGTGTTACGTCAGCATTTTGTCATGATTTTGATTGGCATCTCCTTAATGATCAGTGAAGTTAAGCATATTTGCATGTGCTCACTTGCCATCTGTTTATTTCCTCTGGTAAAGCGTCTGTTTGGATACATTTGCTAAACTTGCCAGTTGGGTTGTTTTGTGAGTTTTGAGTTCTTCCAATATTTTCTGCACCAGTCCTTTATCAGATACACGACTTGCAAGTATTTTCTCCCAGTTCGTGTCTCATTTTCTTAGTGATGTCTTTTAACGAGCAAAAGCTTTAATTTTGACCAAATCCAATTTATTCATTCTTTCGTTTTTAGATTGGCCTTTTAGTATCTCCTCAGAGACATTTTGAACTATGCCAACATCACAAATATTTTTGTCTGTGGAATCATTAAAAAAACATGTAAAACCAAAAACAAACAAACAAACAAACATGTGAAAACCAAAGGGCTCAAGCCTGTGTCTAGTAATGACAGGGCGAGCCCACTTTCAGCATATCTGTCACACTTGACTGCAAGCAGGTTTTAGGCTGACAAAGGGTTGAGTTGATCATGTTCAGTTTACAGCACACTTTTCTCATCAGTCCATGCGAAGGCCTCTTGTTAGACTTTTCTCCTCCCTCGTCCACGTCCACCATCCTATCTCTCAATCTTGCATTTGTCATAGGCATGTACTTTACTGTAATTTGATATGCCCACAGATATGTAGTGTGTCTATGAAGTCTGGACACATCATTAAATGCCCATGATAAATGGTTTATTGATATTAAAAATGCATGGTATGCTTGGAAAATGCATAGTTAGCAAATGCACAGTTCAAGGCAGAATCTCAAGGAATGCATCATCCCAGCATTTTATCCATCCCTGCATGCGTGTCTATGATGTGCTGTTCTGATGACTTGTGCCTCTGATTTATATTAAAAAAATTTGTGCCTTTATTATACTCCAGGAGAAACTATTATCAAGGTGGTTCAATATGCAGAAAAAATACTATTCATGTTTTCAGATTTTAGGACCACCCTATATATGCAGCTTTATAAAATACACAATATTGTGTGTATTTCTGATTCTATTTATTTTTCTTTTCTTTTCTTTTCTTTTCTTTTCTTTTCTTTTCTTGCCACTTGATCCTGTTTTTAAGACCTCCTCTGGCTGCAGTAGACAGATTGATTTTGTAGCTTCTAAACTACACAGCATTAAGCAATATGCCTTCCACATAATTTCTTGCTTATTCTTATAGAAATCAACATAGATTTCTGAGATTCCTGAGACCATAAACGAAGTTGTGAACTGCCTCCTACCCACCACCAGGAAAGAACTCTGTGGGAATTTCTCTGGGTTTTATACTCAGAGGTGGGACTGCTGGGTCAGTAATATAGGCATAAGTAACCTGACTACATATTGGGAGGATGGCTGGACTGACTTACTTGCCCCTTAGCAGTATACGAGGGTTTCTGCTTTTGAGCTTTGTTTTGTTCATGTTCTTACTCTCATTTGATTTGATCTGTTTTAACTTGATCCCCCTCATCTGATGAATGCTCTTTTTGTTTACATCTGCACTTTTTTGATTGCAAATTTGTGCATCACTTTATATATTTTTCCTAGTCATTTGGATTTCCCATTTATAAGCTGCCCAATCATATCCATTTCCAAACATTTCTATAGTATTTTCTGTTGTTTTTTCTTGTCAATTTCCAGGGATTCTAGATTATTAATAGAATATTAATATTAATTATTATTAATAATATTATTAATTATTATTAATTAATTAAAGCAAACATTATTTTAGATAGAGAAAATATCTTCCTTACTCTGTTATATAGTAATTAATTCTGTTAGGTTATGTTTTATGATAAAGAAATCTTTAATTCTATGTGGTCAAATATTTTAATTTTTTTATTTTATGGTTCATTCTTTTTGGGACTTGTTTAAGAAGTGCTTTTCTGCTCCTAAATCAGAGATACTCTCCTACATTTTCTTCTGTTAGCCTTATAGCCTTTCCCCACAAAATTCAATGGTCTTTAATTCCTCTGGATCAATTTTTACAAATGTTTTAAATAGAAATTTAGTTTTATCTTTCCATATAGTGATTCAATTTTCAGCACCACCTACTAAATAATCTGCACTCTTCCCATTCACTTGTGGTGCCAACTTTATCTTATATCAAACACACACACACATATAGACTGTGAAAAGAAAACTAAGGTATATTAAAATTTTTAAGTTTATTTGAGCAAAAGTCAATTTGAATTGGGCAGCACCAAGCCAGAAGAGGGCATGGGCCCTCTCCTGATAGCAACTGGGAGAAGGGTGCACGTTCAGAAGCGAAGAATACAAATTATTTGATCTGCTGTAACTTAAGGCCTAGTAGGCTTTTTGTGATTGGTTGTCCCTAGCATTTCAATTTCATGACCTTGAAGTAGTTACAGCTTTAGGTTTTGGTTGCTTAAGTCGGGTGCTAGGGCATCAGATCCACCTCAGCCTAACGAACTCTCTAATTAATATAACAACTACACACACAGTTGATTCTCATTACTCGCTTTAGTTATCTTCCACTGCTAAAATAGTGAATAGTGTTAAATTGATACAAAATTGGTGAACAGGGAACCATTATTCCTAGGGGAATACAAGGTCAAGTTTCTTTGCATCTCTGATCACACAGTTTTCATCAACCAATCCACACAGTACCTTGTTTTGTAGGTGTTTTTGTTTAAAAACAACTTGTTTAAGATATATTTCTCACAATTAATTAAATTTGCTATCTTTGAATGATTTACAACCAGCAGCTTTGGAGGCCACTCACGTTCTATAGGTTCATTTGCAAACATCCTCATAACACAGGACAGTCTCATCAGCTCTGAGAACCTGCTTTTCCACATAGAACCCTCTTCCTGCATAACACTTAGCAGGTATTTTAAAAATTCTTCTGCAGGCTCTTGGTCTGCGGAACCTCTCCTCCTGCAAGTTTAACATTTTGTCAGACTGTATTGCTTTTTGAAACTTGCAAGCCAGCCAGCACCCACCAAGAAGGATTCAGCCTCCCCTGCTCCTGGCTAAAATGTGATAGTAAATGTCTTTGACTTTAATGACTCACAACAGGGCTGTCTACCATGCTTTTCTTATCAGTGGTCATCTAGTGAGTTTATAAATATAACTGCCTTCCCACTTGCTGTTGCTTCATCATGCAGTCTGGATGTGACTGTAGCACATTCCTGAGTGGCCTCACGTACAGGTTAGCAAATTTCCTTGTCCTTTTTGTGGACATATTGTATTGTTCGATCCTTAACATTGAACTCATCATGACCAACAACACCCTCACAAATACCTGAAAAAAATTTATCAAGCATATTTGTGTGTATGTATGTATGTCTTTCATAAGGCACATCATAACTCTCTTCCTCAGGATCACTAGCTGGTACTTTAGCACTATGCCTGCGGACCGTTTTAAACATTGATATCACTTAAAAACCCCTGCAGAGGGGTGCCTGGGTGGCTCAGTTGGTTGGGCGACTGCCTTCGGCTCAGGTCATGATCCCGGAGACCCGGGATCGAGCCCCACATCGGGCTCCCTGCTCGGCGGGAAGCCTGCTTCTCCCTCTCTCAGTCCCTCTGCTTGTGTTCCCCCTCTGGCTGTGTTTCTCTCTGTCAAATAAATAAAATCTTTAAAAAAAAAAAAAAAAAAACCCTGCAGAAATGTAAAAATTGTGGCACTGAATAGACCACAAGACATTTGCTTAGAATATGAAAGCTGAAACAAGAAAACAGAGGGTTGCCTTGTTTGCCTTAGCTACAAACATGTACATCTAGTGACTCAAGTTTTTCACTGCTCTGTGCATGTTCTCAAATGACCACCGAGACATTGAGAATGTTGGGGGTTACAAATAGATTCAAGTGAGTGGGAAGATTTAAAAATATGGGATCCAAAATTAATGGGGATCAATTGTATTTGTTTCCGAGCCACTTTTCTGCTCCCTTTGTCTATAAGCATGTACCTCTACCACTGTCAAAGTTTTATTAGTTGTTTTGGATTGTGCCAATATCCAATAGGATGGATTTCTCAACTCTTTGTTCTTCTTTTTCAAAATTGATTTCTCTTTCTGTGCACTTTAATTTTTCTGTAAACAATTTATAGGAGAATCTTTGAACCCTTCAAATAATGCAGCTAGAATTTTATTAGGCATTCAATTTATAGAGTAATTAAAGAATAATTGATTTTAATGTTAACTCACCCATCCATGAGCATAGTATATCTCACCGTTTATTTGGATTTTCTTTTCTATCAATTAATACTATATTTTTTACATTATTTACTATTTTAATTCCTATGTACATTATAGTCTTTGTAACTATTGTGAATTCTATCTTCTTTTCTATTTTATTTTAAGTTGGCTATCATAGATGAAGAACAAAATTAATTTTGGGGAGTTGATATTTTACCTTACAATATTGGTAAACTCTCTTATTATGATTCATCTAACGGTCCTGTTGGGTTTTCTATGTAGATTATCGAATTTGCAAATAAAGACTGCTTTTATTTCTCCTCTTCGAATTCCTTTAGTTTTTATTTCTTTTATTTATTTATTTATTTATTTGTCTCAGAATGATGATTGCCAGTACCTGAGAATGTATATTACATAGTAAGGATGATTCCCTTAAACATTTCCAATATTTAAGGGAATATTTAGGCTTTCCTAGTAAGTGAGATGTTTTTGTTGACTAAGTATGTTTTTTTATATATTTAGGTTTTGTCAAAATAAGATGTTCTTATATTCATAGCTTTTTGAGTTTTTTAAGTAAAAATCATTGGCAGATGTTGAATGTTACCTAGTACTTTTTGCATATATTGATATAATAATATGGTTTACCTTAGCCCATAATGTGGCTGCTTTCCTGATGCTAACTCATGCTTAAATTTCCAGGATAACCTTTTCTTGGTGCTGTCACTTTGCCAATAGCCACTGGACTTGGTTAGCTAATATTTTGTTCAGGATTCATGGAAAGAAAGAACTGTTATTTTTCTGGCACTCTTTTTATTCAATTTCAAAATCAAACATACAAGAAGGATTATCTATTCCTTTGGTAGAATGCACCTGTCTTAGTTTAGGTTGCTTTAACAAAAATACCATAGACTGGGTGGCATAAACAACAAACACTTCTTCCTCACAGTGCTGGAGGCTGGGAAGCCCAAGATCAAGGTGTCAATAGATTCACCATCTGATGAAGATCTGCTGCCTGGTTCATGAACAGCCATTTTCATGCTGTACTCCCCACATGCAAGAAAGAGAGTAAGTGAGCTCTCTGGCAGTCTTTTATTTATTTATTTTTTAATATATGGACACTAATCTCATCATGAGGGTTCCACCCTCATGATCTAACCATCTTCCAAAGACCCCACCTCCAAATACCATCACACTAAGGATTAGGCTTCAACATATGAATTTTGGGAGGATGCAAATATTCAATCCATAGCAATACTCTTTGGATCTGGGTACTTTTTGGAAACTTTAATTTCCTTAATAATTATTGGTCTACTCAATATTTCTTTCTTCTTGCACCTTTTTCTTTGTATTTTACATCTTTCCAGAATTTATTCATTTTGTCTATGTTTTCTACACTTGTTAAGGTTGGGTTCTTAATATTACTTCTCTTTTATCTCTGTTATATCGTAGTTAATTATCCTTTAATTCAGGATTTGTTTACGTCATCTATTTTTATCTTGGATAGTTGTGCCAGAGGTATGTTTCTCTGATTAGGCAGAGTCATCTTCTAATTTGTTTGTACTGGCCAGAGAAGATCCAATTTTCTTTAAAAATCTGCAAAACCTTGGGTCACCTGGGTGGCTCAGTTGGTTAAGCGACTGCCTTCAGCTCAGGTCATGATCCTGGAGACCTGAGATTGAGCCCCACATCAGGCTCCCTGCTCGGCAGGAAGCCTGCTTCTCCCTCTCTCAGTCCTTCTGCTTGTGTTCCCTCTCTAGCTGTGTTTCTCTCAGTAAAATAAATAAAATATTTTTAAAAAATAAAAAAATAAAAATCTGCAAAACCTTTCCCACTTTTTGGTAATTTTTGTCCTCTTTTCAGTTTTCTTTGGGACTTTTTCAAACCAGACAACTTCTTGAGAGTCATATTAAAGGGTTTAGAGTATATTAGTTAAATATAATGTCATGTCATATATGCTAGAAGAGAGAGTCCAGATCCCTTTATCTCAGGGAGATCAGGATCTAGGGGGAAATCAGGCTACTATCAAATGATCACATAAAAACAAAAATTACACCTGTGGTGAGTTATGAGGAGTGTACAATGGCTATTGGAAGTGATACAGGAGCACTGACTCAGTGATGGCAGTCAAGGAAGGTTTCTCGTTGTAAATGATGAAACTTCATCTGGTAAGGAGCAGAAAGAATAGCATTTTATACGGTGGAGGGGGAGGGGAGTGCAACATGAACAAAGGTACCTAGTGCAGGGAGCCAGTGTGACTGAGTGAAGAGAAAGAAAAATAAATACATCCAGGAATTGCAGTAGTCAAGTCTGTCACAGTGGGGTTGGTAGTATGTTCAGACAGAGTAGTGTTAAGAATGAGCACTAGGTTATAAAAATGGGCATGAATTACAGCTGGAAAAAAAAACAAAAGACGAATTGCAAGATATAAATCTTATTTGCATCCAGAAAAGAACTACAGAGACAGATTTTAATAAGTGAACATACCCTTAGGAAACACTTCTCCCTCACTGCAAGGGCCATAACAAATATTGTCTTTCGAAGAGTTTGAAATTGTTCCTACATTGATTTGAAATAATTAAAACTCAAAATGCTGCAGTTTAAAATAAAAAAATTAAATTTGAAATAATTCTTTGGGTGGAGAGGATCAAAAGGTACAAACTTCCGGGTATAAGATAAATGTCATGGAGATGTAATGTACAGTGTTATGATTATAGTTAATAGTAGTGTATTATATATTTGAAAGTGGTGAAGAGAGTAAATCTTTTTGAATGTGTGCATGAATAAACACTTTATGTTATTTTTTATGAAATTATTTTTTAATGGAATTTTAAGTTCCAGGGTAGTTAATGCACTGTGTTTTATGAGTTTCAGGTGTACAGTATAGGGATTCACCAATTTCATACATCACCCAGTACTCATTACAAGTGCTCTTCTTAATCTCATTATTTACTTCACCTATCCCCCCACCCACCTCACTGCTGGTCACCATCAGTTTGTTAGGAGAGTAAGTCCTAAAAATTCTTATCACAAGAAAAAAAAATATGGTTCTTTGGGATGGTGACATAATCCAAGGGAAAATGTTAGATCTGGAGTAAAATTTGTTCAACTTTCCCATTATTTAATATCTAAGATTAATATATTTTTCATTTAATTTGAGTGAAAAGGTGCTGATTAGGAAATTTTCAATCTGCAACAACCCGTCTTTCTTAAGAGCCAAACTCAGCAGCAATGCATGATGATGACCTTGATTTAGGGAGGAAATGCTGGGCATTTCGGCACTTCTGTCTATGTCATGCCGTATGCCAGCTTTTTGGTTGAAAGATGATATCCACATATTTCTTGAAGTGAATAAGCTTTGGGTTTGCTTAAAGGATACAAACTTCCGCTGCCCCAAATATGTGAATGTAGACTACTAATATGAGCCAAGAAATTGAGAGGAAGGATTTATAGTCTCTGTTCTGAAGTAGTTGAAAAAAATAATTTGTTCATCCCAATAGGGTTTTAATAGATTCTTTCCCATGACACTTATTGCAAGCTAGAACATTAAGCATGACAGAAGCCTTATTATGACTCTGGATTTAGTGATGTGACAAACAAATCGCTTTGGTTATAAAACCTGAGAGTGCTTTATTTGGTTTTGTAGCATATGGACTTCTTGGCAAACCATTATGCATGTAGCATGCTTTCCTAATTAAAACCAGTGATTCCTTTATCACCATTTATTCCATCAGTTCTGGGTGCAGAAACCTTTGTAGCATCATACGATAAAGGCCAACTATCACAGTCTGCAGTGCAACTCTCCCACAATCTTCCTTCTTGGCCCTGTCACCCTTCAGGCTCTTATAGGAACTATAGAGATAAACAGTTTTCATGGTTTTGCCTGAATGTGACCTGTACCTTCCTGCCTCTGTAGTTTATGAAATGCTGTCTGGAAAGTTCTTTTTCTTTCTTCCATCTTGGTTTATTGAAACCCTTGCAATTCTTTGAGAATCAGCTCATATGCCCCGTGCCTCTTGGAAATTTTATGTGCTTTTAAGAATTATGTTTCCCGACCTCATAATACCAATCTTGGGATCATAAGGACTCTATGATCATAAGGACTCTGCTCTTTGGAGATTCACAAAACAAAAGTAGCACTTTAAATGCTCTGAGAAGTCATATTAAAGACATCTGTTAAATTTCTTTTTTGTGAAGATTTTATTTATTTATTTGACAGAGAGAAACACAGCCAGAGAGGGAACACAAGCAGGGGGAGCGAGAGAGGGAGAAGCAGGCTTCCCATGTGGGGCTCGATCCCAGGTCTCTGAGATCATGACCTGAGCTGAAGGCAGTTGCTTAACCAACTGAGACACCCAGGTGCCCCAAGACATCTGTTAATTTTGTTTAGCTCAGAGCTTCCTAAATTTATTTGAGCATGGAATTCCTCCCAACCTCCCCTCAAACAAAATTTGTTAATATCCCAGAGAGCATACATCAATAAATGTTTCCGTGCTATACTGTATTCCCTGTTCTTGCATCCTTAGTTATTCATTCTTTCAGTTAAGATGGTCAAATATGAATGGATCAGACATTGAATCAGAGGTATCCCTAAGAAAGATTAATAGGGCAGCATGTGAAGATGAACAGTCAAAACAGGAAATCTAGGGACGCCTGGGTGGCTCAGTTGGTTGAGCGACTGCCTTCGGCTCAGGTTATGATCCTGGAGACCCCGGATCGAGTCCCACATCAGGCTCCCTGCTCTGCGGGAAGCCTGCTTCTCCCTCTCTCACTCCCCCTGCTTGTGTTCCCTCTCTGGCTGTGTTTCTCTCTGTCAAATAAATAAAATCTTAAAAAAAAAAGGAAATCTATTTATTAAGCATCTACTGTGTGGCAGCACATGCTCAAAACACTTGTACACATTTTCTCATTTAATTTACATGACAAAATGTATTAAATACATTTTATGAATGAAGAATCTGAGGAATGATTCCTCACAGTCTGAGAGTTAAACCAAGGTCTATCCAACTGGGAGAAACCAAAGGTTTCTTTGTGGTAGGATAAGAGGTAACAAAGAGATTTGATTGTAAATGGAGAAAAAGACCCAAATGAGAGAGAAGAATAAGGTAAAAAAGAGGGGTCTTATGTGCCATAGGTTTCCTTGTGTTCTCCTGGATGGACTTGTATGTATGACCACATCCTGTAGTGTACTAAGTTATTCCACACATGCTTCACCTTCACAATACATAACTCAACATAGATGATCACAGCTAACATTCAGCAGTAACAATGTGCTTAGCACTGTTCTAAGTGCTCTCAGTGTATGAATTCATGTAATCATCACAACAACCTTTTGAAGTGGGCTCTTTTAACACCATCTCCATTTTACCAGAAAGGAAGTAGGCTCTGAGATGTTAGGTAACTTGCCACGGATCATGGAGCTATTAGGCGCATCGCTGTCTGATTTGGGATGTGAACATGGCAATCTGGTCTCTCCTTAAAGTGCATACTGCCTTCAAACTCAATTTTAATACATACTGAGTGAATTAACCATTCATGTATCAACAGACATTTGGGCTCTTTCCATAGTTTGGCTATTGTGGACATTGCTGCTATAAACCCTGGAGTGCAGGTGCTTCTATGAATCACTATGTTTGTATCCTTTGGGCAAATTCCTAGTAGTGTATTTCTGAGTCTTAGAGTAGTTCTATTTTTAACTTTTTTGGGGACCTCCATACTGTTTTCTGAGTGGTTGTACCAGCTTGCATTCCCATCACTAGTGTAAGAGGGTTCCCTTTCCTCTGCATATTCACCAACATCTGTTGCTTCCTAAAGATGTAGCATATAGATACAAAAGAAAGAAATCTTGCCATTTGCAATGATGTGATGGAACTACAGGGTATTATGTTAAGCAAAATAAATCCGCCGGAGAAGGACAAATACCATATGATTTCACTCATATATGGAATTTAAGAAACAAAACAGATGAATATAGGGGAAGGGAAGGTAAAATAAGAGAGAAAGACAAACTATAAGAGACTCTTAACTATGGGAAACAAGCTGAGGGCTGCTAGTGAGGAGATGGGTAGGGGGATGAGGTAACTGGGTGATGGACATTAAGGAGGACACTTGATATGGTGACAATTCCATGTTCTATGCAACTGATGAATCACTGAGTTCTACCCCTGAAACTAATCATAAAAAAATAAAAGAAGAAAAATATTGAGTGAATTAAAAGACAGCTATTGCTTCTCATAGGTCTTGATTTTTATCTTATTTTTACCTTGCTAAATGTTTGTCTATAACCAAAATAATGGTGCTTATGGCAATCAGAAAAATCAAAACTGCTGTTTTTATTTTCAAAAGGGAGAATAAGAGATCAATTTCTTCCAGAAACATTCCACAGGAAAGAGGCTCCCTCCCTCATGCCTTCTTAATTCTAAAATGTGGCCTGAGCCTCTGGGTGGGTGATAGTGGTTTTTATTGGGATGAGGATGGCTGGGGGAGAAGTATGTTGTTGGGAAGGGCAGGGAAGTCAAGAGTCAGTGCAAATCAAAATCACCATCAGATACCATATCACACCCATTAGAATGACTATTATAAAACAACAACAACAAAAAAAACAGAACAGAAAGAAGTGTTGGCAAGGATGTGTAGCAACTGGAATGCTTGTGTATGGCTAGCAGAATACAAGATGTCTTCCATTGTGGAAGACAGCTGGGCAACTCCTCAAAAGGTTTAACACAGAATCACCATATGATCCAGAACTCCAAAGAATCGAAAGCAGGGACTCCGATACTTGTACACCAATGTTCATTAAAGCACTATTTACAATAATCAAAGGTGGAAACAACCTAATGTCCATTAACAGATGAGTGGATAAACATGTGGCATAAACATACAATAGAATATTAGCTTTAAAAAGGAATGAAATTCTGATACAAACTACAGCGAGGAAGGACTTTGAGGACTTTATACTAAGAGAAACTAGCCAAACACAAAAGGACAAATATTGCATGATTCTACTTATATAAGGTGTCTAGAATCGACAAATTCATGGAGACAAAAATGTAATAAATAGTTAACAGGGGCTGGGGAGAACGAGGTGATAGGGGTTATTGTTTAATGGGGACAGAGTTTCTGTTTGAGGTGATGAAAAATAGATAATGGTAATGGTCATACATTATGAATGCCCTTAATGTCACTGAACTGTACTTAAAAAGTGGCTAAAAACGTAGATTTTCCATTTCATATGGTATATTTGACCACAACACAAAAAGGAACATACAAGCTCAAGAGATAATAGAAAACATTTTCTGAAGATCCAGATGACCTGGAAAAAGATCTAACTTGTAATTTACTTCGAATATGTCCGTCTTTTCAGAGCTATTTCTTCCTACTTTCCAGTACTGGAAGACTTAAAAGAAAAAGAAACTCAATCCAATAACAGAAATACTGAGTCACTGTGCAAAAACAAAGGCAACATCACCTGAATATATCCTTAGAACACAAAACCAGTGCTAATTATCTTTTGTTTTTATTTTATTTTTATTAATAAAGGAAATGGAGTTTATGTGAGGTTGACATCAGAGAATATAATTTTTATAAATTTTTACAAATGTATATACCTGTGTAGCCAACACACAATCATGTTATACTTAGCATATCTGCTTTTGCAATTCATCTGTGTTGTTATGCATTTGTTGTTATTTATTGCTGAGTGGTATTCCATTGTATGAAAATAATTCAGTTGTTATTTTTTTTTAAAGATTTTATTTATTTGACACAGAGAGAGATCACAAGTAGGCAGAGAGGCAGGCAAAGAGAGCTGAAGAAACAGGCTCCCTGCTGAGCAGAGAGCCCGATGGCGGGCCTCAATACCAGGACTCTGGGATCATGACCTGAGCTGAAGGCAGAGGCTTTAACCCACACAGGCACCCTTAATTCAATTGTTATTAATTCAATGTTTCATAGACATTTGTGTTACCATCAGTATGGCTATTAGGACTAAAACTTCTATGAACATCTTAATACTAGTCTTTGAACGTATGTTTTCATTTATCTTGGGTAAATACCAAGGAGGGGATTTCTGGGTATGTTAAGCACGTGTTTAACTTTATAAAACACTGACAAAATATTTTTAAAAAGTGGTGTACTATTTTAAATTCCCACTACCAATGCCTGGAAATTCTGTTTGCTCTATATCTTGGCCAACATTTGGTATTACTGGATTTTAGTAATTATATGTTAGCCTTCTATTGGGTATATAGTGATACACATTGTGGTTTTAATTTGCCTTTCTCTAATCACTGATGATGTTGATCATTGTTTCATGTGATAATTTCCCATCTCCAGACCTTCCTTGGTCAAGTTATCTTCTCAAATATTTTGCTTACTTAAAAAAGTTGGGTTGTCTTATTGTTGAGTTGTATAGCTCTTTATATATTCAAAATTATATACATACTTTTAACAGTTTTGTTGAGATGTATTTCATGCACAATAAAGTTACCCATTTGAAGTGTACAGTTCCATAGTTTTTAGTATATTCACAGACTTGTACAAATATCACCACAATCTAATCTAGAACATTTCTGTTATCCCAAAAAGAAACCCATACCCATTAGCAGTTTCTATCCATTCTCTATCCACTTCTAGCCCTACACAACCAACCACTAACCTACTTGCCTATTTTGGACATTTCACAGAGTACAATAATAGAACATGTAGTATTTTGTGACTAGCTTCTTTCACTTAGCATAAAGTTCTCAAGGTGCATCCATGTGATAGCATGCATCAACACTTCATTTCTTTTATTGTCAAATAATATTTCATTCTATGGGTACACCATATTTATCTATTCATCAGTTGTTTGACAATGGAGTTGTTTCCAGTTTTTAGCTATCATAAACAATGCTGCTGTAAATATGGTGTACAGGCTTTTGTGTGGATGTATGTTTTCATCACTTTTGGGTATATCATACATGTTTACAAATATTTTCTCCCAATCCATGTCTTCCCTTTTGATTTTCTTTTTTCTTTTTTTTTTTTTTTAAGATTTTATTTATTTGACAGAGAAAAACACAGCCAGAGGGAACACAGGAAGGGGGAGTGAGAAAGGGAGAAGCAGGCTTCCTGCTGAGCAGGGAGCCCTATACGGGGCTCGATCCTGGGTCTCTGGGATCATGACCTGAGCCGAAGGCAGTCACTTAACCAACTGAGCCACCCAGGCACCCCTGCCTTTTGATTTTCTTAACAGCATCTTTTGGAGAGCAAAAGTTCACAATTTTTATGAAGTTCTATATGTCGACTTTTTCTTTATGATTCATTCATCTTTCTTGTGTCTTATCTCAGAAATCTTTTCTTAGCCCAAGTTTACGGAGAATTTGTTTTCAAGATTTACAATTTTAGCTCTTATATGTAGGTCTATAATCCATTTTGAAATAATTTGTATATGGTATGAGGTAGATATCAAGTTCATTTTCCTGCATATGGATATTTAATACCAGTACTATGGATTGTCTTGGCATCTTAGGCAACTATCGATTGACTGTCAATGTGTGGGTCTTTTCTCAACTCTTAATCCCATTTTCTCGATTTATATGTCTATTCTCATGCCAATACAATTCTGTATGGACTACTTTGTAGTCATTCTAACTTTATAGTAACTTTAGAAATCAGGTAGTATAAATCTTACAACTTTATTCTTTTTTAAAATTGTTTTACTCACTTAAAGTCTTTTGCATGTTCATTTCTACAATTATGTGGCTGACATTTTCACTGAAGTTGTATTGAATCAATAGGTAAATGTGGGGAGGATTGACACAATAACGATATTGAGTTTTCTAACCCATAAAGGAGTACCTCTTAATTTTCTTTGCATCTTTAGTTCAACAATGTTTTAATAGTTTTCAGGGTACAGGGTTTGTGTGTGTGTGTGGGGGTGAATTTTGTTCAATTATCCCTAAATATTTCATTTTTTTGATTGTATTGTTTTAAATTTATATTTCCATTTTTATTACTACTAAGTAATAGAATACTGAGTTTTGTCTAATGACCTTGTATCCTGTAACCTTGTTTTCAACATTTCCAGTTGCTTTTTTGTAAATTCCTTGTTTTCCTTATAGATAACCAAGCTGTCTGCGCATAGAGTTTCCCTTTTTTTCCTACCTGTGTGCCTTTTATTTCCCTTTCTTGTTATGTTGCCCCTGGTGTGAGCTCTGGTGCAATGTTTAATAAAAGCACATTCTTTCCTTGTTCATAATTTGAGAAAGCATTTTTTTTTTGTAATTGGATATATTAACTATAGGTTTTTTTGTGAGATGACTTTGATCAGGTTTAGGAAATTTTCTCTATTCCTAGATTGCTGAACATTTTATGACTTGGTGTTGAGTTTTGTCAGATGTTTCTTCTATACCTATTCGGACGATTATAAGAGGATTTTCCTGTAAATATGATGCACTACAGTAAATGAATTTTGAATTCAAATAAAAATCAACCTCGCAATCCTGGGATAAATTCCACTTGGTCGTGACATATTTCCTTTTTGATATACTCTTCAAATTGATTGCCTAATATTTTGTTAAGGATTTTTGCATCAATATTCATGAAAGATGTTAATGTGCGGTTTTTGTTTCTTGTAATGTCATTTCCTCGTTTCAATATCAGGTTAATGCTGACTTCACAGACCAAGGTGGGAAGTGTTTTCTCCTTTTTTAATGTTCTCAATGAGTTTATGGAGAATTGGTATGATATCTTCCTTACATGTTTGGAAGAATTCACCACTAAGGGTGTCTGGGCGTGGAGTATTCGTGGGGGAGATTTTTAACTAGAAATTTAACATCTTTGAGATTGGACTATTGAGGCTATCTATTTCTTCTTTAGTAAGTTTTGGTATTTTGGATATTTCAAGAAATTGTCATTTTCATCAAGGTTGTCAAATTCATTGGGATAAAGTTCATGTTTTCTTTTTATCCTTAGTCTGTAGGATCTGCAAGGATGTATTCTCTCATTCTTGATATTGGCAATTTGTGTCTCCTTTTTTTATTTGACTGGGGGTTTATCAATTTACTAATCTTTTCAAAGAATCAGATTCTGATTTCATTGGTTTATTTTTTCATTGATTTATGATTTTTCTGTTTCCTATGCCATTAGTTTGTCTTTTATAATTGACTCCTTTCTGCTTGGTTTGTGTTTAATTTTAATCTTTTTCTCGTACTTAAGGTAAAAGGTTAGATACTTGAGCCCTCTATTTTTTTTTCAGATAAACATTGAATGCCATAAATTTTCTTATATACACTGCTTTTTCTGCACATTATAAGTTTTGATACAGTGCATTTCCATTTTCACTTAGTTTGCCCTATTACATAAGTGTTAATTTCTTTTTTTACCCATGGATTACTTAAAAACATGTTTGTCTTATTTCCAATAATTTTGGGGGATTTTATAAATATATTTCTTACAGATTTCTAGTTTAATTTTTTATAGTCTCAGAAAGCTTTTTATTTGCAATTCTTTTGAATTTGAGAGTTGTTTTATGGTCCATAATATGGTTTCTCTTTATGAATGTCCCATGTGCTACTGGGATAAAAAAAATGTGTATTCTGTTGTGTCCTTCTGGAATGTATTTGTTCATTAAAGTAGAGGCACCTCTGCTTTTTCTTAAAGTTCAGAGAGAAAGTCCATATTGTGATTGCCCTGATATGTCCTCCCTTGATCTTAAGAGAAGAAATCTAAGTTACTGTAGTTTCATGTTTTCAAGGCTAATTTTAAGTTTGCACACAGATTTGAAAAATCTCATGCCCCTCTTTTCCTTTTTCATCCTGTTATGAAATGTGTATTGGTCTTGGTGATATTTTATTCTCATATTAAGGCCAGGTTGGAGTTTAAACACAGTGTGAGCTATTCTTATACAGGATGTGATAAGACTAGTTAAGAACATGGATTTAGAGACAGGCCCGTGTTTAAATCCTTATTCTGCTATTTGTGTGTGTGTGTTCATGGGTTTTTATATATATTTTGTGAAAATTGATTTTGATAATAGTAGCAAAGCCCCTTTGCAAGGCACAATAATATATGGCTCTATTGTTATGTGATTTAAGCAAATGCTGGGAAGTGTTCATTTGTCTTTCCAAAACTTCTCTGATAATGACTAGAGACCTTTGGTAGCCATTTATCAATACGTATTAATCTCTGCCCTCTTTGAGCTTATTACAGTGATTGCTGTAAAATGCCTCCTAGGAAGGGTTATTCTTAGTTCCTAACCCTACACGGTGAGTTGGTTTATTGAATAACTGTTCTCAGTGACAGAAGAAAAGAAGCAACATGATGTTAATGAGTAATTAGGAATGTGGGGGTCACAGAAAAAGAAATGAGTCTTAAAAGACAGTTCCCTAGAATTGGTCACATCATTCATACTGGAAGCAGTCATACCCACAGGCCTTGAATGCTTGTGTCATGTACCATGACGGTAAGCATCAGAAAGACATCTAGAAATAAATTCTCTAATCAGGACAGTAAGGCATTCTATTGAAAAAGGTGGCATAACTTACTGTCTATGATGTCATAGGTTTAATAGGACCTGAGTAAGAAAAATATTAGATTGCTGAAATTATTTAAAATGTATATATATACAGAGGTGCCTGGGTGGCTCAGTCGTTAAGTGTCTGCCTTCGGCTCTGGGAGGTCATAATCCCAGAGTCCTCAGTTGATTAAGCAACTGCCTTCAGCTCGGGTCATGAGCCCGGAGTACCAGCATCAAGTCCCAGCTCAGTGGGAAGCCTGCTTCTGTCTCTCACTCTCCCTGCTGTGTTCCCTCTTTGGCTGTATTTTTCTCTGTCAAATACATAAAATCTTAAAAAAATATATATATTCTTGGATTACAGGCAAAAGAGTAGTAAAGACATAGCTGAGCTCTGTTAACATGCAAATTACATTTTAATTCAATAAAATCTGTTATACCCGTAGTGCCAGGCACTCTGCTAGGCACTGGGGATGTGAGAGTGACTGGCAGATGTGGTTCGTGTTTCCAGTGGGGAGGGAATACAAATAACTGCGTAAGAGCTATGGAAAGAAAGGTACAAGGAACGTACAGAGGAAAGGCATCTATACTCAGGCTTCCCTGAAGTGACCTGAGGATGAGAAGTCAAGGAATCATGAGGGGGGTGCGGTTAGGGTTTCAGGAAGATGGAGCAACCTCCGAAGTAGCCTTTAATTGCCAGCTCTGACCTTCCCAGAAACTTTCGGCCACAGGGAAGTCCATGATTTAGTGGTGAATGCCTAAAACATTTAGTTTGTTACCCACGTTCAGCTCAAGATAAACCGAGTGCAGGATGACTGTGCAATATCCCGTTTCACAGACAGATTTCCAAAGAAAATCTTGATAATAATGGAAAGAACGACAGCAGGGCAGGCTTGTTGATGCATTTTATTGTGAGATGGGGGAGTCTGGTAAAAAACTAGAAAATGACCATGGTGTAACAAGGAACTTAAAAATGAAGAATCAGATTTGTAACTTACATACATGAATACAGGAACAAATTGGCACAAAATGTTAAACATTGTTCCCAACACTGTTTATATAAGGTTATCCTAATTTGGCTTACTAAGGAAATGAGAGGTTTATGGTTAGGCTAATCTCTTAATAAAACCGCAGAGCATCATGCTATTAGTCACACAGTGAATTTCAAAATTTAAGAGTTTTATATTAAAAACTGGGTAAAGGTAAAATGACTTGATTGTAGTTGTAAAACTAATACATTCCCGTTTAAATTCTGTTCTACAGTCCAAGGCAAGTATAAATGTTAACATAACACTGTTAAATCAAATCTCAATGCAAGAGAACCAATTGCATCTCTACTTTAAATCTTATCAACTTTCCAAATTTTCATACTAAAATATATTATTGTATTAATACAAACTACAGTATTATACACTACACTGTGTAATAAATAAAGAAATATAAAAATAAGACACATAAATATAAAAGTTTTCTAAAACTAAAAGTACATGTCAGTAAGAAGGGTATTAATACTGCCAGGGTTGAAGACATACAGTACAAAAATGTTGCACAGATCTATCAACTAAAAGAAATAAAATAATACTGATAGGTAAAAATCAGCTAATGTTGTTAATAAACTGGGTCCATAATAACTAACATTTGGAAGCAGTTATGAGCCAAATAACAATGGCATGTCCATGTCTGAGATGCAAGGACATGGACAGAGCAGATTAGAAAATTTCCCTTTCATTTCTGTAGAGAAATTTTGAAAGTCAATTAACACAAAATGAATACTGAGGAATTAAAGGATAAAATGTCCCAGTGTTTAGGTTTCTCTGACAGAGTCAGTGGTTTTGAGTTTTATTTGGAATTTTGATACAATAAACAAATCAACAAATGCTAGTTATTGTAGGCCACACATTGAACGAAGGCGGGTTAGAGCCTTGAAAATACTGATAAATGGCACTTACAGCACACAGGTCTTGCTTAAGGCCAAAGGAGATACAAAGCTTCATATCATATCCTTCATATTTGTCACCACATACTCAAACACAATTACGAACACTGATTCTGACGACTCTGCTACCCTTCCCAGGCTTAACACTGTTAGTCCCTGCAATCAGAACTCAATGACAATCTTCTGAACTCCATTTTAAACCACATGAGTAAGAAACTTCAGTTCTTCTATCGGCTGCTTTCTTAAGGCTAACAATACACTTGAAATGATAATACTCCACTATGACATCTAAATATTAGAAATTACTACCTTCTAGATTGAATTTATAAAAGGTAGTTAGCACGGTTTGGAACTGCATTATACTTCTCTGTGAAGGGAATTTTGTAGTGCAGAAGTTCTCACATTTTAAAAAACATAATAAAATACTGAAGCGGATTTAGCATACGTTTACCAATAAAAAATTATAAAATTTCTCCCAATTGTACAGCTTAAGAATAAACCAACATAAGAGTGATAATTAATACTGACAAAAAGAAACAATGCCAGATGCTTATCTAATTAATCAGTTTCCTTTAACCTGTTAAATCTTTGCTTTCTGAGTCATTAAAGTTTTCTAATCTGCTTTGTGTTACAAACTTGTTCCTAACTTTGAAAAATGCATGAAAAATTACTACGTCTGAGATCAGGCACACCCGGATTTTTTTTTGTGGGGTTTTTTTTTTTTTTTTTGTATTTTTTTAAATGTTTACTTTACACAGTAGTGAACAGAAACCACAGTATACAGGCTACTGTGTTTCTATGAAAAGCATGTATAATATAGAACAAACTTCATTACCAATTAGAATGTATTTTCCTTCTAGAAAAACTGTTAGGCTTCATTTGTTTTTTCTTCAGACACCTGCTCACTATTCTTGCTCACTTTTTGTTCCAAGCTGCTCGCTTGATTTACAACTTCATCTTCCTTCATCAGACCTTCAGTTTTTGCCTCTTCTCCCTCGTTCTCTGCCTCTTCCCCTTCCTCTTCCTCCATCTCGTCTTCCTCCTCCTCCTCTTCCTCTTCTCCTTGCGGTTTTTCACATTCTTTCTCTTCCTGCAGTTCTTCCATCTCTTTGTCCTCCTCCTCCTCTTCCTCTTTTTCACTGTCTTCATCCTCTTCCCTCGTCAGACTCTCTCTCTCATCAGAGTCGGCCTGAGAGGGAGACGCCCGGGCCCCAACATGCTCGCTGGCCAGGACTTCCGGTCCTGCCTCTTCCTGCTCCGTGCTATCCCGCTCCTCCGCCTCTCGCTTGCAGTAGGAGTAGCGATGATTCATGTGTTGAGAATAAGACCCAGAGTGTGAGAAACGCTTTCCACATTTGTCACATTGATAGGGCTTTTCTCCTGAATGCAACCGCATGTGTTCAATCAAATGATGTTTGTGTTTAAATGCCTTTTTACAGATTCCACACTCATGCGGTCTCTTACCTGCAAAATAAGAACACAACCATGACACAAAATGCTCAGGTTTTTGGAGGCCCTTCATTTGGAAAGGGCTATAGGGTCATTTTTCAAAAGTTGTCAGGTTCATCGACATACCTGTGTGTTCGTATTTATGTCTCAATAGTGAGCTACTCTTTTGGAATATCTTATCACACAAATCACAAGCATACATTCCATTTTCTGTCTTCCGCATTTTCTTTTTGGGTGGTGTAGAATCAGAGTCATTCTGGTCCTCTACATTTGATACACCTTCCGAGCTAGTGTCTTGCCTTTCATCCTAAAGAAAGAAAAGAAGAATGTTTAATTTCAACTTAAAAGGTAAACAAGAGACATATATAAAAGCACAGGTGAAAAAAACTAGTTTGATTTATGCTTTCAACAGCTTGAGGAAGGCAAGCTCATTATTGCAGACAGGCTCCAAGGGTGGGAGGCTAGAGGCCTCCGTGGGGGCTGATACAGAAAAAAAGGGAGGTCAGGGGCAATACAGTCACAGTGATAAAAACAAGTGATCAACTGATGAAAAGAAAGATTGTAAAATGTATAGTAACAAAATTTACCTGGTTTCAAACAAATCATGACTTTCTGAGAAATTTGCAGAGAATTTTATGAGTTTGCTATATCATCACCAATTTCTAACTGCCTCATTTACCTTCATTGTTTTCCTTCTGGGTTTTACTAAGCAAAAATTGAGATTCTGTTTTTTAAAGGTGGTCTTTCTACTGTATCCTCCAGAACTTGAGAGGTCTATGAACTGATCTCCATGGTTTCTTTGAAAAGAGAGGGCTTTGCTCTACCACTTTTCTAAGAAACAAGATGGCAAAACAATGCAGGAGGGTTTATATTTTGAAACAAGAATACTTGCTAGACAAAAGAGATCCTCAGAATTTCAGTGGTCTAAAAACATTTTAGGCAGTCTCAAGGCAGTAATATTGTGTAGGAAGCTCTCATGTAGGTAAATGACGACTGGTAGTGGAATTGGGTCCCTTGAGATCTTTATGTCCTTTCTGAAGTTTTCCATGCTATTCCTTCTAAACCCACAAACTGTCTAAAAGCTCAAAGGTCTTTCACAACATTTCTTATAGTTTTACAAAGTGGGAGAGGTGCAGCCACTTGCCTGGGTGGTCTGTGAATATAGCCAGTTTGTGCTAAAGCAACTTGACTACTTTCATTCCTATCTGACATGGTCATATGATTAAGTGAAATGTTGGTGGGTCCCCCTTTACTATTCAAAGGTGTACACAGTGTTTTGTACACTGAGAGTCTAGATGAATTAGCTGCAGGTAACCCAGTCAGTAGTAATATTTAAGGAGGAAGAAAGCAGCAGATATATATTTGAACAGGATGCTATAATTATTTCAGCTGTACCTACCTATAGCAAATATTTGGATCAAAGATCAAATTTATCTCTAGTATCTGGTTGATTCAATAAGAAACCAATGAAAAAAACTGGGAGGACATCAAGGTTAGTAACCTAGAAAAAGTCTGGACAATGAGCTACACAACAGTCACACAAAATGGTTCTATCTAAAACTACATCCATGGATTTTGGGGGGAAGGTAAGGAGGAAAATGCACATATAGGCTCATATATATTAATTACGACTGAATACTGTTTTAGTTTATAGCTCATAAAGTGATCAGCAAATTCACTAGATGAGCTCTTTGTATACTTAATTCTTGTTTAATTAAAGCCTTTAATAAATATAGGTGTTAACACATAAAAAGTAATAGCTCAGTTTTGCTGGTCTGTGACATGTCTGTGAATGGGAATGTAATTTCATGTACTAATGATGATACAGCAGAAGCTGTTACTCATTTGGGAATCTAACTCTAAAAACAGAAATCCAGTTGGTGAGCATTCCAATTTTTCTTTTCTGTTTCCAGTCTCAGACAGTCAGGATTTTAACTGAGCCCTCTCATTTCCCCAGGAGAATAACACAACTGTAGTTGACAACCATACCTGGGATTCATAAGAAACTGAAGGTGTGATGCTACGAAAGTTAAAGCAAAGGTTCATCTATTTCCTTTCAAAAACAACAAGTTTGTAACAACCTGCTTGGCTCTACAGAGACTGATTTTGTTCAAAAAATTTCACGGAAAGAAGTCAAACTAGCATTTTAGCAACTAGCTTTGGGATGGGGGCCTTTTCTTTACCTGATTCCCATTTGGCTGGATCACTTTCAAGGGTGGTTCCTGGACTGCAGGGCTGACTGTAGTCGAGTACGTGTAAGCCACCTGGGGAATCAGAATAGTCTGCTTATTGGCAGCTAGTGCTCGTAAGCATGGAACACTGTTCTGGTCAGCAATGGCCACGATCGTGGGTAACTGGGCAGTGACTGTAGGTATAGCAATATTTATGGGGTTGGCACTTGGTGGGATTACATTTACAACTGGTTCTGAGTCTGTAACACAACTATCCTTTTGTGGCTCCTTTTTTGCGCAAGACAAGTTCAAGGGTTCTTCCTGGACAGAATAAACACTGTTCTGGTAAACACTAGTGATAGTTGACCTTTCCAATAATTCTCCCTGTTGCTTTGGTAGTGAAAGATCAAGAGGTTCTACTTGTGGCTCTTCCTGTGCACCTTCCGCCGTGTACAAGTAACCCTGTGTATTTCTGGATGAGGAAAGGTTTAGAGGTGATGGGGATGATGGACTACTTCTGGAACCATTGACGGTGGATCCCGCTGGTAAAACTGGAGATTTAGTCATCTTCAGGGGACTTTGCAGATTTACTGTGCTGTCTGGGGGCTCATTTGTATTTGTTGATTGAGGCTGCTCATCGTTCTTTGCAGGGGTATTTACTTTGCCGGGTTCAGGAGAAGACGGTTCAGAAGACTGCACTGAAATCTGTCCAGCTTGCATTTTTTCAAACCACTTTTTTACTACATCCAGTGGTAGGTTTACTGAGTCAGCAATTTTTGAGAGCTCTTCTGCACTTGGTTGAGCATTCAAAGCATAATAAGCTTTCAGAAGGGACAAGAGGTTCTTTAAAGGTGGCTGACTGGGAGACAGATTGCCATCTCCACCCGATGAAACAGAGGACTCGGGCTTCTCAGCTTCTGGTGCAGGGAGTGGAGGAGGCTGAGCAGGCTGCTTTAGGTCATAGTGCTTTAATTCTGGAAGTGCATTAATATCTCCTGGACATTCGTCACACAGAAGGCAAGTGCTATCGTTCGCCTCTCCTTCAAAGCTTTTGTCCTTCTCTGATTTAACAGTAAGATCTTCTGGTAACTTTTCACTTTTGCAACTGTTTGTGGGGACTGGATTTTCTTTTTTTAAATTCTGAGGAACAACTTGAAGTTGACTAGGCTGCTCAAGACTGTAGTTAATGATGATTTTGGTTGTTCCATCTTGATCAACCAAAGGAAGACTGATGGCGGAAATAACAGAATGGCCACCTTGCTGTATGGATGAAGCATTGATTGTTTCTTGTTCTTTGGACGCAAGATTGGCTTGATTATTCTCCAAAACTTGCCTTATTACATTACCATCTACTGCCACTTTAAGTACATTCTGAATGTCACTTAAATTGATACTTATGGGAGACACCAAACCTACTGTTGGCAGAACAACAGCTTGCACCACACCCTGAGGAGAACTGGTTGCCTGCAACGGGCCACCACCACTAAATACCCCATTCTGTAAAGGGGTTGAACAGTTGATTCCTGAAGCAACCACTATGGGTTTGAATTCATAATCCACAGGTTCAGTTTTAATTTGGCTTATAGAAAGTTGCTCTTGAAGGGGTTTATTCTCTAACTTTTGCCGTATCTGTGGTCGGGTGGGACTGCCCGGTGATGCCGAAAGAGATGGTGAGGAACACTGAGGCGTCTTGAGTCCTGTTCTTGGTCGCCCATTCACAGGCATCAAGCTGATACATTTCTTACTGCTAATGTGTGAGCTGTAGGAACCAGAATGGGAAAAACGTTTCTTGCAGTTTGGGCATTCATATGGCTTCTCTCCTGAACAACAACAAAAAAAATTATATTCACTGAATTGTTACATACAAGTTATGTGTCCACATTTTCCTTAAAAAATACCAATTTAAAAAAGAGATTACCAGGTATCTTGTGACACAATTTTATTTAGAATATTAATTTTAAGTTCAAAACTGACATAAATGTTATAAAGACTAGCAAAGCCATCGTCTGCAGGGATACTTTGGCAGAAAATTTAGTACATGTGCTAACTCATAAGGGAATCTTCTCAGCATATGTGCATAAAATTCCTGCTAACCTTTAAAACTTCAAAAAATTCTCAAATGCCAAAAAAAATTACAGTTGACCCTTGAACAACATGGGTTTGAACTACATGGGTTGACTTAACATGTAGAAGTTTTTTGATAAATACTCAACAGTACTGTAAATGTATTTTCTCCTCCTTATGAGTCTCAACACCCTTTCTCTTGCTTACTCTATTGTAATTATTCAGTATGTAATACATATGACATATGAAACATGTATTACATGATTGTTTAGGTTATAGGTAAGGCTTCTGGTCAGTATGCTATTAGTAGTTAAGTTTTGGGGGAGTCAAAGGTTGTATGTGGAGTTTTGATGCATGAGAGGTTGGCTCCCATAACCCCGCACTGTTCAAGGATCAAATGTACATCTATTCTTTCGAGTAATTTTTTTTCTTATCCTATTTCACCTATGTAATTTTTCTATATTTCACTATACATTTCTGTATTTCACTGTACATTATACTTTCAATATTTCATTATATTTCACTTAACCATCTGCAGGAGAGATTAATATTAGAGGAAAGAAAAGTAAGTAAAGTCTCCCCTATATAAGACTTAACAAGTATGAATACCTATCCTTCCCATATGCACAGGGTTATAAGGTTTCCTTGAAAGACCTTTCTCTACGGGCAGAAAAATTTCCATATGAGGTACTGGCATCAGCATTGGCTTACTGAACTGGGAGGCAGGCACTCCTGGAACTAGAAGGCAATGTTCTAGTGAGTATGCAAAGCTCTCTTGTAGTTTCAGTTTTAGTGACAGTGGTTATAATAGTTTAAAACATTTTAATATTAAAGCATTATACCATGGAGAAAAAGACAACATTCATGTGAATTGTTAGGAAAAAAACCACAACATCAAAGAAGCTCCTTGCTTGTAGAGGCTTACATCTAGACCTTCTGGGAGAGAAGGCATTCATTCTTGTTGGTTATTAGGGATACTTTGGCAGAAAATTTTGAGAAGCATAGAGGCAAGTGGAATACTTTCAGACAGCCCTAATTTGTCACCTTAATTTTAGTTTGTATTTAGAGTTCATTTGTTCATAATTCATAGGTTAAAGACTACCAATTTCAATAAGGTAAGAACTTGAGTCCTGTGTGCCATTTATGCCATTGAAGTGTAGGTCACAAAAATGCTCAATAAACCTTTTTTGGATGAATGAATGGCTAACTGCAAAATTATGGAATATGATGATGTTATTTTTTTACTCAGTATCAAGATAAAGCTCATTCTTTCCTCTGTTCTTTTTAAGAATGAAAATGAAAGCTGAGAGAAACTCAAATAATAATGTAATTTCAGTGTTTTAAAGGTTTTAAAAAGTGAGTTATATTTTCTCAAAGTTTAATTACATGAAGAATCGGATATTGTAACTGGAAGGGACCTAAGAGGCCCTCTTGTACAGTGAAAGAATTTATTTTTTATCATCCTTGACTTTAGTTAGTCTTCTGCTTAAGCTACTTTATTAAAAAGCGGTTCTTACCTGCTGGACAGCTCTATGGAGGGTGGTCTAGTTTGGTTCTGCTGGGGATCATGAATTTGGGTTCAGAACCTGGCTCTGCCACAAGTTTTTTTAAAAATATTTTATTTACTTTTTTATTCTGAGAGAAGGTGGGGTACAAGTGAGTGGGAGGGAGGGAGCGAGGGGGAAGAAGAGGGAGAGAGAGAATCTTAAGCAGACTTGTGCTGAGCAGAGACCCCAACGTGGGGCTCAATCTCATGACCTTGAGAGCATAACCTGAGCTGAAATCAAGAGTTCAATGCTCAACTGACTGAGCCCCCCAAGTGCCCCTTACTATTTTCTTAATCTTCCCAGGCCTCAGTGTTTTGGTGTATAAATAAATGTAGATACACCCTTACTGGATTTTTGTAGCAGTTACACAACATAATAGAGCAAAACTCTTGTGTGGTCTCAATACATGTTAGTGTTTCTTTTAAAAAGTAATTCTATGGACAGATGGGTCGAGTACTAAGCTAGAATTCGGTGTTATAATGCCTAATTTTCTGCCTTAGCCTGTACTCTGATGCCACACAAAGCAAGTCTAACTTTTCTTCTAAAAGCCAGACTTTCTAACTGATAAGGAGTGATCATCGTATCCTTACACTTCCCTTACGTGAATTAGATATACCCAGGTCCTTCAAAGAGTCCTCATAGGATATGGTTTTTAGAACCCTTCCCACTTACCCACTTGTTAACTCATTTCTGGAGATTCTCCAGTTTATCAGGATCTTTCCAATGGAATTCCTGAAATATGATTCAATACTCAAAATGCATCAGGTAAATTTCCGGGGGTGTGTGTAAAACAAGGGATGTGTTCTAGTATCTCTATTTTAACATTTTAAATTCTTGTATAACATTTTTAGATGAGCTATAGGTTTGTTCTCTTGTTAGAGACACTTGAAAAGTAAGAACGTATAATAGAGATTATTTTTTAAAAGGTTTTATTTATTTGAAAGAGGGAGAAAGAGACAGCAGGAGCGGAGGTGGGGGATAGAGGGAGAGGGAGAAGCAGATTCCCTGCTGAGCAGGGAGCCTGACATGGGGCTTGATCCCAGGACTTGGAGATCATGACCTGAGCAGAAGAAGGCAGATGTTTAACAGACTGAGTCACCCAGACAGTAATCCCACAGATTACTTTTATCTTTACAAACAGGGAGACAGAAGAGCCGAGTGGTCAAGACAACAGCTCTGGAGTCAGGATACCTACACTGAGGCTTAGCTGAGTGACTCCAGATAGGTTACCTAAGCTCTCTGAGCCTTCATTTGCTCATTAGTTGAAAGGGAGGAAATAATAGAATTTACGTCATAGGGCTATGGTTGGGACTGTGTGAGTTAATGTATACAAATAACGAGAATGTGGGGTACACAGTCAAATACTCAATAAATGCTAGTTATCAGTACTACTGTTGGCGACTACCCAATATTTCATCATGCCAGAAAGAAAGTACAGAACAAGTGTTCTAAAGTCAAATCTATTATGTTTGTTGGAAAACCTCTCATTTCTAACTTCATAGCTTTATGGTTTATAGATAAAGTCCGTCTCCTAATTTGTCTGTCCAGCAACTGTTAAACCCTGGAGGTGAAGTTGGGCTGTAAAGAGTCAGATGTCCTGTGAAGACTGATTTCTTTTTTGTAATGGCTGAAGTGACGTTTGGTTATAACTGATGTAAAAACTTTCCAGGCTGAAGTCTGTAGGGCTCTGGGACATGCCCAGGTTATTTTCTGGGAAGGATCAGAGCCCTGGAGCAAGAGTCTGTTTTGTCTCACCTCTGAGTGGAGGTGAGGTGACTTGCTCCTCATCATAGCTCAGCTCCCACATGAGGAGTTCAGGTGATGGTTAAAACACATGACTCTGCATGCGGTTCATTTTAATGGTGTTGGAAGAGAGCAACACTCCAGGTAATTTTACAGAGTATAATTTGAAGACTGATTAGAAACTGAGCTGAGAAAAAAAGATTACAGAGGTTTCTTGAAGGATATGAAGTTCATCCACTCTAAACAGCTCTTTCAAAACTACCTGTGGTGAAGGACCTTTTTATCGCCCTCCCCCATTTTTTGCTTTAAGTTTCCAATCATCTACTGTAAGATCAACATTATATAAAATATAATAAAATTGTCACAGCATTTTCTTCATCTAATAGTTTCTAAATTAATCACAATTTCTATATTTAGCTCTTCAAGAACCAGTCTCAAAAAAGCTTACAGACTGGTACCATCCTGGGATGGCACAGAGAAGTCCCAATTCAGAAATCTTTGGAATAAACCAGACCATCAGAGAGCTGTAGACCTGAACTGTATCCAAGCAGCCACCCTACAGAAATGCTTTTTCTGAACTGCATTTCAGTGAAATACCACTGGCTTCCTATTGGAGAATCTTACTATCTATCTATCTATCTATCTATCTATCTATCTATCTATCTATCTATCTATCATCTATCTATCATCTATCTATCATCATTTACTTGATGTTCATCATGGATTTATTTTTTTAATTAAAATTTTTTCTTGTATTTGATAACTTATTTTATTTTTTCAGTGTTCCAAGATTCATAGTTTATGCCCCCACACCAAATTGTTATCGTTTTAAAGATTTTACTTATTTATTTGTCAGAGAGAGAGGGAGAGAGAGCACAAGCAAGGGGAGAGGAAGGCAGAGGGAGAAGCAGGCTTCCCCGCTGAACAAGGAGCCTGGTGGGGAACTTGATCCAGGACCCTAGGATCATGACCTGAGCCAAAGGCAGCTGCTTAACTGACTGAGCCACCCAGGGGTCCCATGGAGAATCCTACTTTAAAAAGATAACCCTATCAAATTTTCTGCTGGCCTATTTTAAGAATATTTTGGAAGATATGATAAAATGCATTTTGCTTCTCTATGGACTTTGTAGCACAAAGAGTTGTACTTTTCCTAGCGACTGATTCTTTTTACTTGCAGATAGTGTGGGTCATGGTTATTTCAGTTTTCTGATTTCCTAAACCTTGGAGTCTATGTGTGGTCTGCTTCCAGTATGTGCTTGGCATTTCATAGTATCCATTTTATTTCACGTTTACTTCATGCCTGGGTTACTTTCTTCACTTTGTTTTCCTAATACATTTTTAAATGAAAATTTCTGGCTGTGTTATACATATGTGAGCCTCATGTTATGTATCCTTAAGGATAAGACTGTCATGTAAATACACAACGAAGGGACAGTGCAGAGTACGGTGTCACCCTGTGCTCCGCGATGCGGCCTCGGTTCAAACCGGCTACTTCAGCAGGAGCAGCTGCGATGTCCACTGTCAAGCTTAGAGCTCTCGTCCATCTCTCTATCCCTAGTACAGATAGTAGCTCCCTATGTACTACTTGATTGAGACAGATTTTTGAACATCAAGGCAGAATTTTGCAATTCAATTTAAATACTAACTTCCTGTTTCTGCCCTGCACTGTAATCTCTGGGGTGATGCACGCTTCCCAATTCTGTACCCTCTCCAGGTCTGACAGCTCCACAGCCTATAAGGCTGCAATAGGCCCATCTGACATTCATTTTGTACATGAATCTTACTCTAGATTTTATTTTATTTTCCCTCCTCTACCCCAACTTCAACATTTAAGAAAACTCTCTTGAATTAGCTATATCTCTGTCAACAACTTCAAATCATCTTTAGTAAGAAAGCAGGCCATTACAAATACATTCTTGATGAAATTTTTTTGATAGGCCAGAAGCTGAGAAATAGGATTTTGTGGCAGACTGCAAAAGACAACTTCTTATTTCCAGGAACATTTAAGTGTGAAAATAAATAAATGTTTTTGCAGGAATCTTGGTTTAAACAAATTAGTAACTTTAATATTATTTAGCCCTCAACAAACAAGACAGTGAAGCTTCCAGAAATGTAGTTTCAAACTAAAATATAGATATCACCAGTCACCCCTCACAAAGCCACCTGCTGTACTCTGTGGGATGTTTGTAAGATGGAAATGTTAATACAATCATTTTCACAAACAAGCCATGTGCAGACACCTATCATTTCTCATTAATTAGAAAACAGTTCTTTTTCACTACTATTTAATAAATCTAAAATAACATACCAAAATTAATCAGATGAATGGATTGTCATAATGCAATGTGAGATGCTACCAAGTTTTTGTTATAGCTTTTGAAGTCGAGGCCCTAAGACACACAAATAAGCTTTTTGTTTCTAAGTTTCTAAAACAGACATTTTTTTATTTATCACATAATATCATTTTGTAAGTAAAATTTAGAAATGGATGTGGAATAGAAAGATGAAATGATAGGTAAACACATTTTTCTTTGAAATTTTTGATGCTGCCCTCTTTGGGCAACTCCACATCACCCCTGACCACTTCCTATCTGGAGTTTCTTTCTTTTTTTTTTTTTTTAAAGATTTTATTTATTTGACAGAGAGAAACACAGCTGAGAGAGGGAACACAAGCAGGGGGAGTGAGAGAGGGAGAAGCAGGCTTTCCGCTGAGCAGGGAGCCCGATGTGGGACTCGATCTCGGGTCTCCGGGATCATGACCTGAGCCAAAGGCAGCCGCCCAACCAACTGAACCACCCAGGCACCCCTTTATCTGGAGTTTCCAGTTTTATTTCGCTCAGCTAAAGAACAGCTTTGCCTCCTTACTTTCTTGTGCAAACTATACCTCTATATCCTTTTTCATTCCCTCCTTCACTGTGCAAATGAGGCAATGATATTAGCATTCATCAGAAAGCTCAAGGAAGTTGTACTTCTTGTTAAAACATGCTATATTTTGGTTAGGAAATTTGGAGTTTGTCATATTATATTAGCTTACTATGCTTCAAGTAAAGATTAAGACTCCAATAAAATGCCATTTATAAATAGAAAATTTCTCCAGGATAGTCTTTATTCTACAAGAAATGCAAAGTTTCTGACCGTGTGTGTAGACCACGTTATAACAGATTTATTTATTACCATCTATGCTATGATATTCAAGGTGTAGAAAGAAAACAAATATTTACCACTGTGGATTCTTAAGTGCTCTTTTAGATGATGTTTGTATTTGAAAGCTTTTCCACATTCAGTGCACTTGAATTTACGATTACCACCAGACTGTGCCACATGTCTCTGTAAGAAAGAATTGATATTTTAATTATAAGGCAAAAAGGCTTTGGACATAAAAGAATAGCCAATCTGTTAAAAGTATTTTGGTGAATTCTGCTTCTCAAAGGCTTCAGATTGAGGCAGCCACAAAAACATAACACTTGGAATATTATACCACAAAGAAGGGTGATAGTGGAATCAGAATTTTGACATAAACAAAAATCTTCACTTGCTAATTTAGAGTATTAGAATCACACTTTATTGAGTAATACAGTCTTTAGCACAAATAAGATGATACATACTTTACTAGAAACTAGAGATTATCTCTTTGGCAGCCAGGTTTTTTCCAGTAGTTTAGTAGTTTATCCTATCTCTTAGATGCTTGGTATTTCTGAAATGTACTTTAATATGATGAATTTAAAAAATACCTTCCTCTTTCATCCAAATCTGGAGTAGAATAGCTTTCTGTTTATTTTAATAGCTTTCTGTTTCTTAGGTTTATCGAATTCTCTCTTTTATATATATTTCAAATATATTCTGTACTCTTAGATTTTTTTTCCAGGTCCCATTACTTTATTTATTTACTTTTGTTTATCCATCATTAAATTTATTTATGAAAAAATGGTTTCCAGTCAAGTATAATTGACAATGTTATGTTGGTTTCACCATAACAGACTGAGTCAACAGCTCCGTATTTTCTGCTATGCTCATCACAAGTGTCTACCACCTGTCACCATACAACACCATCACAATACCATTGACTAGATTCTCGATGCTGTACCTTTCATCCTCACAACTTCTTTATTCTATAACTGGAAGCCTGGACCTCCTACTCCCCTTCACCCATTTTGCTCATTCCCCTCCCTCCCCTTTGGCAACCACCAGTATGTTCTCTGTGTTTATGAGTCTGTTTCTGCTTTTTTTTTGTTCATGAGATTAATCATGCAAAAGTACTGCTTGAACTGAACTCTATCATAAACCTCATAAACCATAAATTGTTCATAAACCTCCACAGGCTCCCCCCCCCCTCTGAATATAGATTCTGAATCTATACATTTCAGGTTTACCTGAGTTTCCAGGCTGATTTTCTTCACCAGTTCCCTGTAAGAAGTTCATGCCCCAGCCACTTAGTGAGTCTGTTTTTTACACATAGACTACTCTTCTCTATCTCCTTGCTTTGGTTTATACTATTTCTTATTTCTTGGCTATGTTTCCCTATTATATTGAATATTAAGATTATAGTTAGGGCGCCTGAGTGGCTCAGTTGTTAAGCATTTGCCTTCAGCTCAGGTCATGATCCCAGGGTCCCAGGATTAAGCCCCACATCAGGCTCCCTGCTTCTCCCTCCCTTACTCTCCCTGCTTGTGTTCTCTCTCTACCTGTGTTTCTCTCTGTCAAATAAATAAAATCTTAAAAAAAAGAAAAAAAGATTCTAGCCATGCTTCAAAGGCTTAACTCAAGTACTACTTGCTTCATGTTCCCCTAGCTGGAATCTCCCTTCCTTTGTTTTTCATACAGGAAGGAAAGAGAATTGAGTACTTACTAAGTATCAGGCCCAAATGGATGGCTCTAAGCACCAAATATATGGTGACAACTCCCAATGGTGTATCTCTAGACCTCTTCCCCTTAACTCCAGACTCTCAGCCAATTGAGTCCTTGATACCGCCAGACAGAAAGCAACAGGCATGTGAAACTTAAGATGAATAACCCTGAACTCTTAATTTCCCTTTTGAGAGTCAGCTCCTCCTCTGGTGTTTCCTGTCTTTGTGAATGACACCATCATTTATTTGAATATTGCTTAGGTCCTGAACTACAGAGTAATCCTTGATTCCTCTCTTTCTTTTAACACTCTTCCGCACTCCATCAGCAAGCCATCTGAATATACTCTGCATCCAACATTCGTCACTGCATCATGTCTGCCACCACCAGTGATTTCAAAGCCACCACTACCTTTGGCTGGATTACAGCAATAGCCTCCAAATGGTCTCCCTGCTTCCATTCTTGTCTTTCTTGATCTACTTTCTACCCAACAGCTAGTGTTCTCTTAAAAAAAAAAAAAAAAAAAAAAAAAAAGTAAAGACCAAATTCAATATCCTTCAAAGGCTTCCCTGTCACACTGTAGAATAAAATAAAAAGTCTCTACCATGGTCTATACATGGGGGTATGTCATCCTTCCCCTAATACTCCCTAGCCTCACCTATCTTTCCCCCCTTTATTCACACTGACTTCCTCGCTATCCTTTGGGTTGATGGGCAGGCTTCTGCCTGCCTCAAGGCCTTTTCATGTTTCCCTCTGTTCCCTTTGACTGGAACATCCTCCCCCAGTCATCCTATGACTCGTTCTTTCCTTTCATTTGGGTCTTTGTTCAGATGTCCCATTCTTAGAGCAGTCTCTTATCCTTAAAAAAGTAGCCGCTTTCTTCACTTTGTCTTCTGCTTTATTTTTCTTTATACTATCTCTTCTTATATTTTATATCACCTAAATATATGCTCCCTGCTGTCTTGATCTTTGTTTATCTTTTTCACTATTGTGCCTTTAACACCTAGAACAGGGTCTGACATGTAACAGAAACACAAATGTTTGTTTAATGAATAAATTAATAAAACATAGAAATTCTTATCCTTAAGCCATGGCATGATTTTCAAACTCAAGTTTGCTACCCCATAACTTGAATTGTTTCCAAGACATCCTGATCACATTTCCTCACATTACTGGTCCCCATATTAACCACAGCTCCTTTCCGACTTTTGCCTAATCACATACTTCATATATAAAACCTACTACCACTTTTCGCCCATCAGAAAAATCACCACAAAATAGGCTTTCATGTTCATCAGTGATCTTATGATTCTATCTTACTGTTTCTATGACGGCATCTCTCGCTTTCACCATTAGCTCCCCCTGTGCTTTGCAGATCCTTTCTTTGACAATGGCCCCTGGTAGAGAAAGGGAGCAACAGATACAGTTTTTGCTCCCCACAGGTCACACCAATAGGCTCTTTTCTGAAGGCTTGTTAGTACTGTAGTTATGTTAAGACTCTCAGATGGAAAATGCACTCTTTTGCATTGTCCCCGACAAGACTTGCCTGGGGCAAATGGTCTTTGTTTTCTCTGTATCAATTTCTTCCTTCTTTTGGTATTCCCAGTTTCAGGTGTTTCCTCGTGGACTTACCCATTAACCTATCTACGGAAAGCTTAGTCCTATACTTCCTGCTTGCCATCCTCTCCTCCCTTATTTTGTGATTTTGTAAAAGTGTTGGTGCCAAGGTCCTGAGATGATAGGTTGGCCCTGCTTGATGACACTGTTTCTGCTATAATTTTTTTTGTTTGGTTTAGCCATAGTCTTAGAAAGGGTCTAACTTGTGCTCTATGAGATACAGGACTATATTAGGTACATGCATTGGACAGAATGCTCACAGATTCTCATTTATAAAATGTCATAATCCTCTGATACACGAAACTGGACATGTGCTGCAACTATAACATACACTTAAAGTATACTGTGGAGCTGAATACATTTATCTAATTTTTAAAGTTACAATCATGTTGATATTAATATGATTATGTAGAGTTGATACTTATCAGGATCTTCTAAAAGATGGGAAACTGGCAAGAGCTTCTTAGCCTTTAATCCTTAAGTACAGAGCCAATAGTTAAATGTAACTTAAATTGTAGAATAAAACAATCTTGTTTTATACATCTAGAAATTGAGGCAAAGTAACAAAGGGATAGAACAAACCATGTAAAAATTAAGTCTTCAGATAAAAAATGTTTAGAATCTAAACTTTAGATTCTTAAAGGAAGCAACTTCCCTTCCTACAGTAAACAGAACAGAGTAACTTATACTGAGAATAAATAAAGTAGTCTCTGGTTCCCAGAAAATTAACTTTTATTATTATCATCTCTGACTTTCTTCTCAATTTGGTCATTACTTAGTCATATGGTTTATGAAACTGGTATTTATTTTTCCTACACTGAGCATTTTGGTGGAATGCATTTTGAAATCTAGTTTTAAACTTCAGGGAAATATTTGTTACAGTTAAGCAAAATAATTAAATTGACAAAAAGAGATCTTATCTGAAGAAGAATAAAAAATAATGTTCACAATACTTTGTAACCCAGAAATGACCAAATAATTCAAATAATCACTATTTCTTGTAAGGCTGCCGATAGTATATTAAAACTCTTGCCTTCTATGGATGGTTGATTTCACTTACTTGATCTCTTCCTGATTTATGTGATGTCATGTGACGCTCAAGTTGGGTTCTGTACGCAAAGGTGTAACTGCACAGGGAGCAACTAAAATTATCTTCATTCTTTTCATGGCGATATTTAATATGTTCTTTCAGAGAGGTAAAGCGCTTATAGCCTCTATCACAATATGGGCAGGTGAGTAACTGGGAGAATGCATCTGGTGTTCCTGTATAAGAAAGATTACATATTTTGAATTTAAACCATTCAAAAAATATTACCAAGGCTACCACTGAGTCTCTGTGCTTTGTGTCAGATATTATACCACCCACTTCATATTTGATCCTTAAAACAAGACAACAATACTCATCTCTATTTTATAAATGAGAAAACAGGAGGCTTAGAAAGGTTAAATAACTTAAAAGTCACAGAGCCAGTAAAAGATGAAGTCAAGATTCAAACATGTGCTGTCCGACTTCAAAGTCCCATGTCTTTTCCACTAAACCACAAATCTTCCTTTCTTTGTGTATGGTTAATTAGACAAAGAAAACAAAAATAAAATTAGAAATACACATTACATTTATAAATAGATACATATTGAAGGGGACTTGCACACCATAATAGAATCTTTCTATTGGTAACAATGTACAGTAATTATTTAATGCTCTTTCTAATTTGGAAATGACATTAAAAAGTTATTGCCATCATACAGTGAGTAGTATATATAAGCTATGTTTCCAAGACACCCCTGCAGTTAGGTGTAGCCATATGACAGAGGTCAGACCACAAGAACAAATATTGGGGGAAATGAGTAACAACAGCCAGATCTAGGTCTGCCCCACAAAGACCTCCCATGCATGCTGCTTTATGTTCTTTCCCTTACTGAAATATATGGATACATTTTCTGTCAAATTTCATATGGATAAATGTAGGCGAGGATTCAGAAAATAAAGGCAATATAGAAAAACCAGAGCTGACTGAGTGAAACACAGTTTTTTAAGATTTATTTATCTGAGGGGCGCCTGGGTGGCTCAGTTGGTTAAGTGACTGCCTTTGGCTCAGGTTATGATCCCGGAGACCCGGGATCAAGTCCCACATTGGGCTCCCTGCTCGGCGGGAAGCCTGCTTCCCCCTCTCTCACTCCCCCTGTTTGTGTTCCCTCTCTGGCTGTGTTCCTCTCTGTCAAATAAATAAAATCTTTAAAAAATATATTTATTTATCTGAGAGAGAGGGGTGTGTGAGTGGGGGGAAGGGCAAAGGGGGAGAATCTTCAAGCAGATTCCCTGCTGAGCACAGAGCCTGCCATGTGGTTTGATGTGGGGCTCAATCCCAGGTCCTATGAGATCATGACCTGAGCCGAAACCAAGAGTGGACACTTAACCAACTGAGCCCCCTAGGTGTTCCTGAATGAACCATATTTTTACATATGGAACCATCTAAGCTTGATAATCCTAAAACATAATACTATTTTGCCAATTACTATTATTTAACTAAGAGTGTTTTTCTGTATTTGATTTCTTAAAAAAAAAGGTCCTACAAGATAACTTATTATAAATCATATCTCTACCCTCATTTGAATTTCTTTTTGAAAAAGACTACCAAAGAAAATTTTATTACAATCTCAAAGTCCCTCATAAACATGTACTGCCTTTAGTGAAATCCAAGTCCACATAAATTAAAAGTCTTGCTTGAGAACCAGCCTGCATGTAATAGACTGAGCACCTGATCCCACATGAATAAAATCAAACAACCAAATCCCCTAAAGTTAATGATGGTATCTTTATTATCAGCTAGCAAGGTAACTGGAATCGCAGAATTTTCTGTTGGTGATGTCTCTAAAATGACCTACTTCTGTGGAGACTAGATTAGCCACATGAAATTGTTTTGGAAATTATGCTATGTTTTGTCTGGTATTAATTTCCTATTTGTACAGGTAAGTAGGAAATCCACATTTGGGACATTCTCCTTGCCAGAGTACTTAATCCATCCTATTGATTTTAGCTGGTTACAATGGCAGGAGTTCAAGTCAGCCATTGTAGGTGCTTTATTCTTGGCACCACAACTGCAATGTGATTCCATTACTTAAGCTGCTTCTAATGCAGAGAGTGATACAGCTGTCTGCTCTATGTTCTGTTTTCTTTGCCTTCATTAATAATAAACAGGATACTAATGATTTTGTAAAATGACAGGGTGCTCATATTTTATCAGTAAGTTATTATTTTCATAATTCAATATATATTGAATGTCTCACACATATGAGATACGAATTTATTCGTTTAGGATACTAGCATAAAACGCCAAAGAGTAAACCTGAATATCTGACATAATAAGAGCAAATTATAGAATGAACAGGCTTGAGAGTTAAATGAAAATTTTTGTTTCTATTTTTGAAAAATATTAGATGTTTGCTTATTTAAAATAATCACCTTTTTTAAGCAAGAAGGCTTGTCACATAAGAAAAAAAATTCCTATTAGAATTTTTATAAGAAACTTAAGGTAGAAAATCCAACCTATGTCTATTTTTTTGAGCTGTCTTTAATTTCCTTATATATTTTTGACTATGAATATACTTTAAAAAAAACTTTAATTTTTGTATCCTACACTTTTGCTAGATAGCATGACATTTCAGAATGACAGTAGTACTGAATATAAAACCTTTGCAAAATATCCTTTACTTGTGCCCCATTGATTCAGAGTTTGTGATACTTCAACCTTCTGGAGTAAAGTCTGCCCTTTCACAATTTATGAAGTGCAGAGAGCATGTTGAGTCCACCAACACTTAAAAACCTAAGAGCTTCTGAGGATAATCCGATGTTACTGGTGTGACAAAATGTCTACTGTGAAATACTTTATTAGCTGTATACTTGAAAGCAATGACTACCTGAATTAAAAACAGATTCTAGAATTCAAATGTTTTACTAATTCAGAATGATTAGGGCCCCAATTTTTATGGGATTTTACAGTGTTGATTAGTAACTATGGACTTTACAAAGTTTAACGTTATTCGATCTGTACAATAAAACATTGTTTTTTTAGTTCTCATTATTATCTTTCATGAGGCTTTTTGAAGAACTCTTTGTTACATAAAACATTTATGTATATACACATAATATGTTAAATTTTTAAAATTTCCTTTTCATATTTATTATAACCTATGTATGGCTTCTTCAGGTGAAATGTTAACAAATTTTCTTAAGGAAAAAAAACTGGGGCACCTGGGTAGCTGAGGTGGTTAAGAGTCTGACTCCTGGTTTCAGCTCAAGTCAGGCTCTCAAGGTTGTAACTTCAAGCCCCACATCAGGTTTCATGCTCAGTGCAGACTCTGCTTGGTATTTTCTCCTCCTCCCTCCGCCCCTCCCCCTGTTCTCTCTCTAAACTAAATAAATAGAATCTTTAAAAACAAACAAAAAAACACTGAGAAATCAAAGTAGAAATGGTAGGGCCCCACAGGATTAAAATACCTATAACCACAGACTCCCCAAATATGCAAATAGATCAATACAACACTATTCATAAAACTGTAATGCTGTGCCCTCAGGGGCAATAATGTCCTCATTATTGAGGCACACTGGAGGAATCAGTTTTGGAGTGCCCTATTTCTATTTCCTTTGTCACTGATTTAGTTACGGAAAATCCTATCGATTCTGAGGTGAAACTTCTATTTCTGCATTTTCATAACTGAGTCCTGATTTAAGGAAGGTGCAGATGACTCTTTGCAGTGGAATCCATTTTATTTTCTATACCTTTCTTCTCAATTTTCTTCAAAAATTTATAAGTGGATTGATACCATAACATTAATTTGGCATCAAAAAAGTTGAAATACTTATGTATAAATCTAACAAAGTATGTGTAAGATTTATACAAGGGAAACTATAAAACTCTGATGAACAAAATCAAAGAACTAAATAAGTAGAGAGATATTCAATGTTTAAGGATAGGAAGACTTAATATTTTCAAGATGCTAGCTGTTCCCTAGAGTCAACTTGACTCTGGAATTCCAATTCAAATCTGGAGAGTCCTTTTATGGATACTGACAAACATTCTGAACTTTGTATGTTTATATGGAGAGGCAAAAGACCCAGAAGAGCCAACACAATATGGGAGGTGAAAAATAAAGTTGGACAACAGACACTATCTGACTTTAAAACTTACTATAAAGCTATAGTAATCAAAACAGTGTGGTATTGTTGTGAGAATACAGAAATGGGCCAGTGGAACAGACAGCCAGAAATATCCTCCTAAATATAGTCAACTGGTCTTTGACAAAGAGCAGAGGCAGTACAATGGAGTAAAGATAGTCTTTTCAACAACAGTAATGGAACAGGAAACAAAAGCAAAAATGAAATATTGGGACTTCATCCAGAAAAAAGCTTTTGCACAGCAAAGGAAACAATCAATGAAATTAAAAGGCAACCTACAGAATGGGAGAAGATATTCACAAATGACATATCAGATAAAGGGTTAGTATGGAAAATCCATAAGGAGCTTATCAAACTCAATACTCAAAAAACAAAAAAATCTAGTCAAGAAATGGCCAGAAGACATGAGCAGACATTTCTTTAAAGAAGACATACAAATGGCTAACAGACACATGAAAAAATGCTCAATGTCACTTGGCATCAGGGAAATACAAATCAAAACCACCTCACACTAGTCAGAATGGCTAAAATTAACAAGTCAGGAAACAACAGATGTTGGCAAGGATGTGGATAAAGGGAAACACTCTTACACTGTTGGTGGGAATGCAAGCTGGTGCAGCCACTCTGGAAAACAGTGTGGAGGTTCCTCAAAAGATAAAAAGTAGAACCACCCTATGACCCAGCAATTGCACTACTGGGTATTTACCCAAAGGATACAGAAATAATGATTCGACGGGGCACCTGCACCCCAATGTTTATAGCAGCAATGTCCCCAATAGCCAAACTATGAAAAGAGCCCTGATAAACTACTGATAAATGAATGGATAAAGAAGATATGGTGTATATAAATACAACGGACTATGACTCAGCTATCAGTAAGAGTGACATCTTGCCATTTGCAGTGCCAATGGAGGGACCTAGGGGGGATTATGCTGAGTGAAATAAGTCAGTCAGAGAAAGACAAATACCATGATTTCACACATATGTGGAATTTAAGAAACAAAACAGATGAAACATAGGGAAAGGGAAGGAAAAATAAAATAAGATAGGAACAGAGGGGCAGGCAAACCCTAAAAGACTCTTAGCCCTGGAAACAAACAGAGGGTTGCTGGATGGGAGGTGGATGGATAGATGAGGGTAACTGGGGGATGGGCATTAAGGAGGGCATTTGATGTTATATGTAACTGATGAATCACTAAATTTTACCCCTGAAACTAATGATAACATTATATGTCATCTAAAATGAATTTAAACACAAAATTAAAAAAAATTAGTGATGGAACAACTGAACATTCAGGACATGCATAACGTCCTGAACTGAGACACTCAGACCGTCCACCCTTCACAAAGATTAACTCAAAGTGGATCACAAACCTAACTATAAAATGCAACACTCTAAAGCTACTAGAAGACAACAGGGGAAAACCTAGAAGACTCTAGGTACGACAATGCATTTTTTAGATATAACACCGAAGAAATAAAGAATTGACAAGCTGGACTTCATTAAAATGAAAACTTGTGTTCTGTGAAAGATGATCTCAAGAGAATTAGAAGACAAGGGACAGACTGGGAAAAATATTTGCAAAAGACACATCAGATCAAGCACTATTATCCAAAATATACAAAGGACTCTTAAAACTCAACAATAAAAAATCAATAACTTGATTAAAGAATAGTTCAAAGGCCTTAGCAGACATCTCACTAAAGAAGATATACAGATGGCAAATAAAGACACTCTACATATGTCATCAGAGAAATGCTAGTTAAAACAAGATAGCACCACACACCTATCAGAATGGCCCAAATCCCAGAATACTGATACCACAAAATCTGGTGAGAGGCTGTGGAGCAACATAAACTCCACATTGCTGGTGGGAATGCAAAGTGGTACAGCCTCTTTGGAAGACAGTTTAGCAGTTTCTTACAAAAGTAAACATACTCTTAATAGAGAATCCAGCATATGCACTTCTTGGAATTTACCCAAAGGAGCTGGAAGACTTACGTCTACACAAAAATCTGCACATGGATGTTTATAGCAACTTCATTCATAATTGCCAAAACCTGGAAGTAACCAAGGTGTCCTTCTGTAGCTGAATGGGTAAGTAAACTATGGCCACATCCAGACAATGGAATATTATTCATCACTTAAAAGAAATGAGCTATCAAGCCATGAATACACATGGGGGAAACTGAAATGCATATTACTAAGTGAAAAAAAAGCTAAATTAAAAGGTTACATGCTGTATAATTCCAACTATATGACATTCTAGAAAAGGCAGAACTATGGAGACACAAAAAGATCTGTGGTTTCCAGGGGTGAGGGAAAGTGGAGAAAGATGAACAGGCAAAGCAGAGAGGATTTTTAGGGCAATGAAAATACTGTGAGATATTATAATGATGGATACACGTGATTATCTATTTGTCAAAATGAGCCCTAAAGTAGATTATGGACTTTGGGTGTTTTCTGGTGAGTGATTTGATAATGGGAGAAGCTATGCTACACTGGGGGCAGGGGTATATGGGAAATAACTGTACTTTTGTCTCACTTTTTTGGTAAGCTTTACCAAAAATGTATTTTTGGTAAAAAAAAGTTGTTTAAATATTTAAATATAAGTTAAATCTATCTATTAAACTGGAAATCCCAGAAAAACCAAACCAGATTTAGGATCTTAATACTTTAAATGTCCTTGAACATTCTTAGTTCTTGGCACAGATCTTGCATAAAATTTCTTATAGGAATATTTGCATGTGATTGTCTTCTGTTTCTAGCATGGAAGGAGGGAATGGTAGCTGGTTTCCTTTTAGGAGAGTATGAACATATTAGAACTGCATTTTATCACTCTTCATACATAGGCTGTTCATATCAAAATAGACTAGAGCAAATATAAAAAACCTCATTTGTCTCCAAATCAGTATTTGGAGACATCATATTTTGCTTGCCAGAACAGTGGGAAAAAATCCAGAGACAGTTAAAGGTCATCCTAGCTCCCATGTGAGTGAATGGAAGAAATCAACGTCCAGGCCTTGTTCTAAGCAATTCACTGCAGTGGCCTTACTAGGATACATGAGATGCCACAAATTTAATACTACACTGTTATCATAAACATGTTCCTTTCATTAAAGAGATTATTTTCTACGGGCATCTGCCATAAAGGTTAGATTTCAGACATGTTCCCTAGAGTAGATTCCCATCTTACATAATAATAATGCTATAAAGATGAAAACAAAAACAATTGTAAAGCTCCACTTACCATTTTCATCATGACCACTGGCTTCTGGGGTGCCCTGCCTCTGGTCCTCTTCAGGTGCCTCGGGGTAAATGACAGCAGTGTCTTGTTGTTGCAGGAACTCTTCAACATTAGGATCATGGTTTTGTTCATTTTCTGCATCCGAGTCACATTCATCATCTTTTACTAAAAGAAATGCATACTTTACATAAAGCAGTTTTCACCACTAAGTTGTTAAAAAGTTTTTCTAAATAAGAAATTATTTACCTTAAGAGAATACACTATTGCTCTTGAATTTATAGGAAATATTTACCAAAAATCAAAAACAAAATTCACTCATTCTGTTGTCCATTATTAAGAAATCTTTAAGAAAGCATTATAAAAGTCTTGAAATTTCTCAAACCTTAGTCCCTCCTAGCAACCTACGGTATATTTACTTAGAGTTGTAGCTTAAATTATGCTCAACGTAAACCACTTTGAAATTCACTGCAGTCATGTGATTTCCTAGAAAACTGTTAATAGTTAATCTATAGTTGGAAAAATTTCTAGGAAGATTCAGGAGTATCAAATCCATAAAACTGCTTACCTCTTCTAGTATTCATGTATAAACAAGGCTACTATTCCTTTATTTCTGCTTTAGTAAATGTTTAACGGTGGGCTTAGGGCAGAGGCATTTTTTTCCCTTCAGTTAGAAAGGTTCAAGAGATAATGGAATGCTTTCACTTTGAGAAGGAAACCCAGAGTGCTGCTGAGTTTCTAAAGCAGACTAGCTCCGGAGGACAGTGTCTGCTCCAGGCTGATGGTAAACTGTAATGGGTTGCATGGCTCCCAGGAGTCTCATGGCTGACTTCTACACTTCAGGCTGAACTGTCAGTTCTAAATTTTTAAAACAGCATTTCCCAGCAGACTAAAATTGGGCCAAATTAAAATCCTAAGGTGTGGGAATGTTTTTGTGTAATAGCTATTTAAACAATCTTGCTAAATCTCCTGCATCACGGTAGTAAGTGAACTCCTCAGCGTAGCTGATGTTTAAAACCTTAAAGCCAATGACATAGTGTAGTGACCCACCATTTCCCCCTCCTTTTTAATATAGCCAATAGCTAACAATTATTTAGCACTGGGTTATTGGATCCAGATGTAAGTGAAGACTCTTTAAGAGGTAGGCTGGTACTGTGGCTTTTAAGGGAGCCTGTTCCCAAATCCTCAACTTCTGTATATATTCTTTCTTAGAATCTGGAAGGTTCTTCTACCTCTCTACTCTCCCCTTTCCACAGTATCCTTTGCTCAAACTTAAAAGAAAGAAGAGAACGGGTGCCTTAGTGGCTCTGTGGGTTAAGCAGCTGACTCTTGATTTCAGCTCAGGTCATGATGTCAGAGCTGTGAGACTGAGCCCTGCATCAGGCTCTGTGCTCAGCTGGGAGTCCACTTGTCCCTCTCTCTCTGTTTCCCCCACCCACCCCCGCTGATGCTGGTGCTGTCTTTATCTCTCTCAAATAAGTAAATAAAAAAAAGAAGGGGGTGCCTAGGTGGCTCAGTTAGTTAAGCATCTGCCTTCCACTCAGGTCATGATCACAGGGTCCTGGGATCAAGCCTCCCTCGGGCTTCCTGCTCAGTGAGGGGTCTGCTTCTCCCTCTCCCTCTGCCCCACCCCCCACTCCTGCTTTCTTCTCAAATAAGTAAATAAAATCTTAAAAAAAAAAGAAAGAAGAGAAAAAGGCATATTCCAGTACATTAATATGGTTCATTGCCTTGGAGTGTATAGGAAAAAATTCAAAATACTGATTGGGGAAAACTTTCTTTCCTTCCTTCCTTCCTTCCTTCCTTCCTTCCTTCCTTCCTTCCTTCCTTCTTCTTCTTCTTCTTTTTTTTTTTTTTTAGCATAGCTTTACTTTTATTTTAGAGATTTACTTATTTATTTACACGAAAGAGACAGAGAGAGAAGGAGCAGGGGAAGAGAGGAAGTAGACTCCCTGCTTAGCAGGGAACCTGTGGTGGTGGTGGGTGGGGAGGCTCGATCCCAAGACCCTAGGATTGTGAGCTGAGCTGAAGGCTTAATTAATCGACTGAGCCACTCAAGTACCCTGGGAAAACTTTCTTATTGATTATCAAGACAACATAAAACCACCACAGGCTTTCCAATATTTCCTGTTTACATGGATTTCTATCCAGGCTAAAGCATGGCAATTTTCTGTAATGGGGATATTTTGGCTCTAGTTAGGAAGCTCTGAAATCAGCTATATAATAATATGGCCAGAAGGACTGAGAGTAGTTTTCCTTTAATGACCTCATCTATTCCATTCTGTAACTATTATTAAAAATTTCATTGCTCTTCAGGAACCTGGTCAGAGCAAAGCAAAGAGTATTCTCAAAAATCATTCCTACAATCTGTCATTAGCTGGAAAAATAAACATTTTCTTTAAATATTTTATTTATTTCACAGAAAGAAACACAGCGAGAGGGAGTGAGAGAGGGAGAAGCAGGCTTCCTGTCAAGCAGGGAGCCTGATGTGGGGCTTGATCCCAGGACTCCGGGATCATGACCTGAGCTGAAGGCAGACACTTAATGACTGAGCCACCCAGGTGCCAAAATAAGCATTTTTAGATAGCTAAAGCAGTATAATTAGTCAGTGTCACTGAGTCTTTTCAATGTAACTTCAGAATTTCAAGTTAAACTAGATAAAACTCATGAGTGAAACTAATATTTTATGTGATTTATTACTGATTCCATATAGATTATAAGACACTTAAAATATATTTATCATATATTTATTTCTATTATAGTCTTCATTTATAAAAAGTTTATATTTTTCTACATCCTATTAAGTATGTGTGTATATATGTGTATGTGCATAGGCTAGATGCTAGATAATGAGTTTTTAAATCATATACATTTTGCAGAATAGTCTGTATTTATACATGAACCTTGCATTTTCAATAAGTTAGAAGCTACCTATATATTGACTAGCCCTAAACTACTTATTTGGAAACAAAAATTTTTATAACTAAAAAATTTATATCAGATATAAATCATCTTCATCTCACTACTGAATGAATAATCCATTTAAAAATATTAAGTTTTAAATTTTAATTCCAATCTAGTTAACAAAGAGCATAATATTAGTTTCAGGTGTACAATATAGCGATTCAAAAACCCCATGAAACACTTGGTGCTCCTTACAAGTACCCTCCTTAACCCCTTCACCTATTAAACCCACCCTGTCCACCCATCTCCCCTCTGGCAACCATCAGTTTGTTCTTTATAGTTAAGTGAATAATATATTTTTTAAAAGATACATTTATTTGTACTTTGCATATTCCTGACTACTTATAATTTATATATTTTTCAGAAAGGAAATTTTTATAAAATTTCTCAAATTGTATACAGGCAAAATTATCTGAATTAGAAAATGAAAACACACTTTTTTTTTGACAGAAGGTCTGATGAGGCTGATTGGTATAACAAAGCTGGCTTTGCTAGTTGGATTATTGGATACAAAATTTTCAGAAACTGGAACGAAGTTTGTAGCTCTAAGGCATTAATGAGAGTATTATTATCTCCTGTGGCAAGATAAAAAGAATTTTTATACAAAATATATTGAAAAGGTACTGAAATTAACTATATTTCTATTTCCATAACTATTTCAGAATATATTAATCAAGGTGTCTCTAAGTGAGGGGAACAAATAACAAAAGCCAAGAACAGGAAGTATTAGTACTTTGAGAAGTGTTGTCAAAGAATTTTTGGTATATGTCCCAGAAAATCAGGGAGTGAAGGATTCTAATGACTGGGAAACAAATTCTTGAGAGGCAGCCTTGAATTTTTGCTTTCAACAGAACTGAAGGACCATTTAATAGAACTTTCAGTTATCAAACATTAAGAATATTTTTACTGATATATAACGATAACTCTTTGCACATCAAAGAGTGTATAATCAACGTAAATCAGTTATCACAAAAATGTATTTCACCTTTTTATTTATGAGAATAAGGTTATCTGAGTGCTAAACAAAATACAAACAGAATTAATGCTGGAAATTTTTTCCTCTAGAAATAAGTAATATTGGGGTTGAGTCAGTTAAGTGGCTGCTTTTGGCTCAGGTCGATCTCAGGGTCCTGGGATAGAGTCCCATAGGGCTCCCTGCTCAGAGGGGAGTCTGCTTCTCCCTCTGACTCCCCCCCACCATGCTCTCTCTCTCTCAAATAAATAAATAAAATATTAAAAAAAAGAAAGTAACATTAAACTTTGATAAAAGAACTAAATGAAGAATACTTCAGCGCTTTCAATCTCATTTCTAGTAACAATTTTTTGTAATAATTATTTGTTAAAATTTATAATGTATTTATATTGTGATCAACTGTGTAGTGGTGATAATTATATGCTAAATCAATCCGTAAATTAAAAAAAAATCTTAAGAACCTTATCCCTAGAAATTAAAAAGAAACTTAATTTCAATTTATATACATGTTTTTCTTATAAAGAGATGGACAATTGATCAGAAATACCTTCAACAGGAAATAGATTCTCTGCTAGCATCAAACTCTATTGGTTATGTAGAATAGAAACATGAGTTCAAGGAGTAAACATGATATAACATTTCTGACTCAGAACAAAGAGCTTATTCATATTTAAAAAACTGAATGATTAGCAGGTATGAATTATTATGGATTTACACATCCAAGTGACATTAGAAATGTCATTTTTATTATTTATTTATTTAAAAGATTTTATTTATTTATTTGAGAGAGAGATGGAGAAAAAGAGAGTACACGCTCTTGTGCTCTTGTGCCCATATGAACATAAGCAGGGGGAGTGGCAGGCAGGGGGAGAAGCAGGCTCCTCCCTGCTCAACAGGAAGGACTGTGGGATCATGACCTGAGCTGGAGGCAGACACTTGAGCAACTGAGCCACCCAGGTGCTCCCCCAAAATGTCATTTTTAATATGCCAGAAATTAGATTGTAACTACTTACTTTTAAGATGAAAAATTTTAAACATACATTAAGAAAGATGTGGGACAGTGTATCATTAGTTTCTGTAATATAAAGTTAGGAGGACAGTAATAGTACCTTTTAAGGGTCTTTGTGAGAATACTATTAGATTAGATGGTTTGACATTAGGTGTGGCATATCAAATTCTGGGCTCTTTCCAAATAAACTACAACATTTTCATGAACCTGCATCAAGCCCAAACAACTTCGAGCTGAGACCAGAAATCCTGCAGTTTTACATGTGAAGTGTTGGGAAGTGCACACTGTTAAAAGGTCAATTATAAAGCAAAATTCCTTGTCTTAAGACTGATAAACTTATATATTTAAATAGTTGAGAGAGAAGCAAATACATAGAAACATAATAATAATTTGGCTTTCTTTAGATATGACAAAACTCAGAGCTTACTGTCAAATATAAAATTACTCTAGACCATTGGCCTATTTGACCATAACCATTTGCCAAAGTGTAGAATTATAGGGTTATAATCACAAATTAGAGCAAGGAGAGAGAGAGGGAAACATTTACTATAAATATTAAAAATTATTTAGCTATATTTTATTTCCACTGGAATCATGACCTGAGCCATTCTCATATGTGAAATCCATTTGACGGTATTTCTGATCAGCTGTGTTTAAGCTTCTTCCTATCTTTATCTCCCATTTTTCAAACTTTGTAAAACTATTAACTATAGAAACAAAAAAGGGATGCTCAGCAGGAACAAAGGATGTTTGGGGTGAATTTTTCACTCTCTGAATACTAAGCTGAGACTACAGTTCTCTTGACTTCACAAATTGCGAAAGGAAGTCAGCAGAAGAAAGGATCTGACAAAGTTCTGAACTAATGACGGTGGCCTTTGTATAGGGTTTTGCTTACTTTGTCAGCACATTATTCCCTAGAATTCAAGGAAGTAACAAGAGCAAAAGCAAAACATAACTTTTAAGCTTAAATGTTTAAAAGCCTTAACCATCCAATTTCTATCCTTCTTCCCTTAAAACTACACTTATCTGGGTTTTATTAAATGTTGGCTTACTCTTAATTCCCAATGTTCCTGGGAACTAATGCAGCAGGGATCATTGTCCACTGGGTGGGGGACCTCATATTTAAGCAACAATTTAAGTTAATACAAGGTTACTTTACCTTCCAGATTGCGGGGGGGGGGGTGGTTAAGGGAATTTATATATTACTCAGTACTAAATGAAAGAATTACTTTTTGTAGTGAAGAGCAAAGCATGAGGTAAAATACTGACACTTGGAATTGTGAATTTTTTTTTTTTTTTAGATTTTATTTATTTGACAGAGAGAAACACAGCCAGAGAGGGAACACAGCAGGGGGAGTGAGAGAGGGAGAAGCAGGCTTCCTGCCGAGCAGGGAGCCCGATGTGGGACTCCATCCCGGGTCTCTGGGATCATGCCCTGAGCCGAAGGCAGTCGCCCAACCAACTGAGCCACCCAGGCGCCCCGGAATTGTGATTTTTTTTTTTGATAGCATTTTGCCTAAAAGGGCAAATAATCTTCTGTAATGTAAATCATCTAACTTTAACATTAGGTAAAAGAGTAATAAATAGCATTTTTTTGTGTTCATTAAGACTATTCTCCTAATAACAAATATCGAGTATAAATATTTTATATATGACAAATATTTGATAACAACATGTCTGAATACATTATTCACGCAAATTAAACATAACCAAGTTAAAGTAGAATATAAAATCTTAGGCAGCAGGTACTATAAATCATCACACATCCATTATTATTTAATTCATTTGGAATACATCTTTAATAACAGAATGAAGATTTACTTTTTGTTTTACAGAACTGACTGACAAGTATAGGAGTGTTTGTTTATATTATAGATGAAAATTTATTTTTGACATATTACTATGAAATATACTCATAATGAAAGATAATATATAGGGGCTTATGGAGTGTTCCTAAAATGCACTGCAGAGAAAAGAAAAAGACTAGAAATGTTAAACCAAGAAACAAGAAACAACAGAAAATTTAACTAAAACGATGATAGAAATTTCTAATTTATGATTGAATACACAAAATATAATTATACTACTTTCAAGTACAGTACTTTGAAGAAATGTTTTAATAACTTGGAATTCGGTTTTCATTCTAAGAGTTCTAGCTGACTTAAGTGACACAAGAATAAGTGCCTGCTCTTGTCATACATAAGATCTTGATTTAAGTCTTCCACTTACTCTTTTGCTTCTTAAATCTGATTTGAATCCATTATAGGAATAGCCTTAAGTTTCAGGGAGTATGTACTTCTAGTCACCTAGAAACAAATTTCCTTGTTTACTATAATTTAACTTCAACTTAGCCCTTTTCAAAATCACAGAAATTACAAGAAAAAATTTTGATTCTCTTGTTTGCTGTGACTTGTTCACTCAGCTCATCAATATTCATGATTCTCATCTGGTTTATAGAGAACTCATGATATGTGCTTATGCTTCTCCCTTCCGCTTTCCGTCTTGTGGGCAACTCAATGAAGATCCTGGTAACTAATAATGAAACTCAAAATAGTTAAATCCGTACTTCTATAGCTTTGGTAAAAAAATTGATATAAATTCACATTTTCATTAAAACACTTATGTTTTTGGATTATCTGTAGATTTTACTTGTCTTCCTTGTAGAATGGAAAATATACCGTTAGATGAACCTGCAAATTTACACTGTATTTAAAGAATATAAACTTCTAACTATTCACAGCGCCCTATTTGCCTGGGTACTGAAACACTGCAGGAGGTCAAGATAAAAGAGGAAGAACAGACTAAATTCACGACTCACAAATGCAAAAACCAGTGACACAAAAGACCTTGTTCAAAGGCTACAGTATGAAAGAAAATGCTGAGCGTGTACCTGCACATCCCGCTTCATCGTCCTGAGCTTCAGGCCCCAGGATTTCTTGTCCTTCCTTTCCTGCTAAAATCAAAGAACAAAGGATTAAAATAGATTCATGTGGTACAAACATTTCTAACATCTAGAAATCTGAAGAGGAACTTTCAGATTATATTTAAGTTGGATTTTTTTCCTTTTAGAAGTCATATGTCCTTGAAAAGTAAACTTTTAAAAAGAGATTAAGCAGAGTTTTACCAAACTCACAAAGGTATGATAAGAGAAGCAAAATTAGTGAAGATTTACATGTAATCCTGGAACTATACATATATTAGAATTATACACATGCTGGGATTTTAGTGTGTGTGTGTGGTTTTTTTTTTTTTTGAGAGGGGGAGAAGAGTTCTACCTCAAGGTAGCAGGATTCCTTTTTAAAATTTCTTCTGCAAAGCACAAGTTTCTGTTTTAGGCACTGTGCTAGATGCTTTATAAACTTATTTACCTTAACCTTCCTAACTACCTATTTTATAAGTTTAAAAAAAAAAAAAAGACAATCAAAATTTGAGCCCTGAAGAGGACACACTGCTATTCAGTGGTAGAAGTGGAATTTGAATTCAGGTCTAAATGGCTGTAAAAACCTACTTCCCACACTGCCTTTGCCGTGACCTGATAACCAGACAGCTAACTAGAGAGAAGACTATACTAATCTTCAGTGTGTCCAGAGTAAACACCTGGGGCACTATACTTTCTCTTTCACGCTGTTCATTATTCTAACTACTGATAAATCATAGTAATAACAGTACTGGTAAACATTTTTAGATGTCAGTTTGTCTTCCTTTGTCACCTACGTTTCTAGTGAGCTGACTGTAGTATTCTATACAGAATAAGATCAGAGTAAATAGGCACATTATTTTACCAAGCAGAAACTATGTTTTGTATATTCAGGTACATTTATTATAATAGTTTATTAAGACATGTGCACATATAAAAACATGAAGGAGTTAAAGGCTGCTTTTAAAAAAACTAGCAGCAGAGTATACATAATTATGATCAGAATATTAATAAAGTCATGCTAAAACATCATATCATGTAGTTAATCTGCACCCCAATCAAATCCCATTGAATATGCCAGTCAAAAATCTTGACTTAGATTTCCCCTAAGTTTGATAATTGAATTGAGAAATAGAACACTAATCAAGTAAAATCTTTCCTCACATTTAAGCATGTATTTCTGCAAGTGCCTTGGATTATCGGGTGGGTTTATTCAGCAGATTTTCTCTACTCATTAACTTTTATATTAGTACTTAAAGATGATCACTATGTGAAAGATGGTTAAAATATGTACAAACCTCTTTAGATCAGCATGAAAAACACTCTCTAAAGTAGGTAATAAAGAAATTAATGTCTGATAAATAATTCTCATTTTATACTTGCCATCAGCAAAATGACAATTAAAAAACCAGTGCTGAAGTTTTTATCATATAGTAGAACAAACATCAGCGTTGGCCAACTGTGTGTAAATCTCCATCTTTTTTCCTCTCTGAAGCATCTAATTAATATAAAATAATAAAGCGGATATGACAGCTGGATAATTACAGGATAGTAATACAGTTATTTATTGTTGATTGATCCATGGTCTTTTTATCTCCACAAATGAAAATGAGGACAGCCAGAGCTACTAAGATGAAAGATGACAGTGATATTAAAGGTCAAAATGATATTTTAGATAACACCAATTTTTCTACTTATAGTTATTATAGCTAATTAAAAATCTGTCTGCAATTCAATTGAATGATTTCTTCATTTCTGCTCAGGATAAAATCTAGGCTCCTTAAATGAGCATTAAACATACTTTAGAATTTGTTCCCAGACTTCTTTACTGCAATTTAAAAACCATAAGATACTTAGGAATAAACCTAACCAAAGAAGTCAAGGATCTATACTCAAAGAACTACAGAACACTCATGAAAGAAATTGAAGAAGACACAAAAAGATGGAAGAGCATTCCATGCTCATGGATCGGAAGAATAAACATTGTCAAAATGTCTATACTGCCCAGAGCAATCTACACTTTCAATGCCATTCCG
>PITA01011031.1:0-15633 GCA_004023965.1 Spilogale gracilis
CTCATTATATTATTCTAACCTATTCCACAGATGTACTCTCATGGACACTTTATTTAAGCTTTCATTACCTAAACACAGATAACTTGATGCAGAATCCACTCTTAAGAACTCAAAATTTACTGGTAGAGACAGGAATGCAGACAATTAAGCATATTACGAAGCAAAATAGAAAGTATGTCAAAGGACCACATAACCAACTAACTCTGGAAATGCTTGTGGTTGGCTTGGCACATTTTAGGTATGCATAAGTTGTTTGATTTCATTATTTCAGTAACTACTTATTCAGTTACTAGAAAGAACTAAGAACTAGTCCACTCTCTGAAGGAAGTATGAAGAGAATAAGCTGTGTGTCTGTGCCCTGATTACATGAGCTAGTGTATGAATAGGATAGATGATAAGGGATTTCTCTAAGTAGTAAACTGGACATTCTCGACCTGGTAGAATTCCAGAAATTTCATTCAGCTTTAACTGGAACTTAGCATTTCTTTCCATTATGAACGTAGGAAACACACACACACACACACACACACACACACACACATTGTGGTTTTAGGAACACTATGAATTGTCACTGGACTTCTAGTTTTTCATATCACACCTCAGGGCTACAGATGTTTCAAAATATTATTTAAATCACCAAAGCATTGAAATTATAGTAATTGCTGGTTCTTGTTTTTAAACGCACTATATTTATTTTATTATTATTATATAATATATATTATATATAAAACATTTTATTATTTAAATGCACTTACATTTACATGCGCTAATTATCATATATCACAAATTCATTTAGTATTTTCATACATTGTATACATATATATGTATACAATGTAACCTCCTACATTGGTTTCTATTATAATCCTATGTATGTAATTTTATGAATTTAAAAACGTTTTACATTCTTTGAGGAGAAGCTCATGGATTATACACTAGAATGTGACGTGTCTATAAGGCAAAAAGGCAAATAAACAGCTCTGATATGAAGTCTTGTGCTTTGGAAGTTCAGGAGAAAGACTGATAAAACTAGGGTGGATGGAGCTTCCCAGGGGGAGCAATGTACTCCAGTAACATATGAGCTTTTGCAAAGGCATAGAATATGGAATACCAGGAAGGGCCATCAAGATGGGAAGAGTGAAGTATCATAAATAAAGACCTAGAGGCATGAATGAGAATAACTCTTTGACCTGAGACTCAGATGACTTATTCGTAAGGCAGACTATAAAGAAATTGGCACTGCATAAAGGAATGGCATAAAGTAATTGGCAGTGCATATCATAGTAAGCAAAACATCTTCTCCCGGAAGCAACACCTACTCTCAAAAAATCTAATTCAGTGAGTTTTAGGGTTGAATTCTTGTCTTAGTGCTATATATGTATTTTGACTCATGTCACATACAATTTTTTTTTTTAATGACTGAGTTTTGCATTATCCCTACTTGGTTTCTATGTGGTCTCAATCATGTAGTACATGATGTGATCAGAAATGGCTTAAGAGCACAAAAGAGCAGAATAATACTTGGAGCCAAGGGACCTAAGAGTGCATACCCAACAGGAAGAGATCAAACCAAGACCTGATGCAAAGTGACAGGCCCACAGGCCATTTTCTAAATTGTTTGTTCTTTCACACTCCCATTCTAATCTCCAGTGGCTTCTAACCATGAAGATCAGCCTCTAACTCCTTCAATAAACCAATGCCCCAACGTGTTCTTTAACTCTATTTAAGTAACATAAAGTCACTGATAGAGCTGAGTGTACAGGAGGCAGGTGGAGGAACTTGGCTCTGGGCTCAGCTACAATTGCCTTTGAAAATGCAACAGACTAGTGTTTTTCGTAACCTAATCCTCTTTATCATAAATTTGCTTAAGAGAGAATCTCTATATTTTTCTCTTCTACGATTCTGGTTTTTGTTTGATTCTTGACATATGTTCATTTGTTATTTTTGAGCAGGTCGTATATACTTTTTCTTAAAATCTATATTAAAGTTGATTAACCACATGTCAACCTTGTTACAGAGCAGACACTGAATTTTTATTCTGTGTGTTTATTACTTCACTTGGAATAATCCATGAGTAGGGGTAGCAGAGACCCCCTTCTGTCTTGGCCTTGAGTCTAGATTTAAAACAGCAGATGTGGTAGTAATGGAATCTTCTGGAGCAGCGTCTTCACCATGGTTTAATTTACTTTACAGTTTTGTAGATTTTAATTGTTTGTTCAACTCTGAATCCATTTATTTTTGCCCCACTCACTTCTGCTGCTTATTCCAGCCCAAATTTTCCCCAATAGAAGAAAGACTCATAAATAAAATAAATGTTAATTGCTACCAAAGGGAATTTTGACAAGCATGTTGGATGCCGTGATATTGCAGTTGTAAAATTCAGAGCTTTACCACTGGAACTGAGAGAGAAAGTAAACACTTGAGACAGTGCTGCTAAATAACATTGGGAAACTGAATCTAGAGATGGTATGTGTACCTTGACTCCTTGCTCTTTGTTACTCATCTCCAGCCTGCCCATCCTTCAGGTTAGAATGAGTATTGGAAAAAAACACAGATTCTTCAAACATAACTGATTTTTTTATTCACCTCAAGTAAATTTGCATCTCTTGTAGGAGACATTTGATCACACTAAATTACACTCATCAGTTGTGTATGCCTCCTTTAATTCATAAAGCTCTTGCTATCCACTCTTGTGCTCATAGTTGCCATCATGGAGATGTGCACACATAGAGGATAAAGCAGTTTCAGTGTGTCAAAGTTTTAATGTGTGGTGGTTGTAAACATCCCATGGGGTTGCTATTTGATAAAGGATCCAGAATTCTTAAAATTGCACTCTGGGAATCTATTACTTCTTAACTCTGTACTGAGTGTTGAAACTGGGTCCAGCACTGGGCTTGGTGCTGTAGAGTGGAGGAAGGAAGGATATATTTCCAGAAAGATAAACCTACCAAACGAACCTGTTAGTAGAACATACATAAGCAATATATGAGAGCATTAATTAAGCACAGTATAGTTCAGAAGGTTTAAGATAATACAAAAAGCTATATGGATGAAATATTAGAGCAGTCTCCTTAGGAGTAGATGGCAAGAGAGAGGTAGAGAGATGTCCTGACTCCTACTGTCCGGGAAACAAGAGTGAAAGTAAAGAGAGATGAATGATATTGGTACATTTCAGAAATAGAATGGTTTGCCTGCGGATGCATTGGGATGGTAGTTTAGTGCAAAAACTGAGAGTCAGTCTTTGTGGCTTGAGGGAGTTGAAGTTCCACCTCTACCACTTGCTTAGCTGGGTAACTACAGCTGGATGCCTTTCTCCATAACTCAGCTTCCCCATCGGTAAGATGAGGATAATGATATCACCTAGCTCACAGGATTGCTGTGAGTAATGAGTAAGATACATTTCTTAAAGAACAGTGCACAACAGCTAAGCAGCAACCAATAAGCATTAGTTGTTCTGTTGTTGTTCTATTAAACTGGTTGGGTGCGGTAGAATTTGATCGTGCAAGTAATGGGAAAATTAAAATTTTAAGTTTGTGGTTAAAGGACATGGTGGGGGCTGGGCTCTGAAACGTTTAAACATACATTGCAGCAAAAGATAAAATGGCAGTATATGTATGAATCACCCAACTAGTGATTCTCCATTCAAAAGCTTTACTGCTATGGGTTGTTCGGCATGTATTTGCTGATCACCTGCTTTGGGTCAACAGTGTGCCAAGTATTATGATATATAGAGAGTGGAGAAGAGTCTTTGCCTAGGAAGGATTTGACGTTCTTTGGAAAGACAAGACAAACCTATGGGTAACCTCTAATTAGGGTGTTAGATGATATACAAGGAGGTGCCTAAGATAGTGGTTACAATTAGCATTTCCAAAGGTTTGGCCCCGGACCTTTGGTTGTTCTGGGCTTGGCTGCAGTCTGAGAGGTGCTGGGGTGAAGGTCTGGAGTAGTCAGACCTGAATCACTAACTGTCAAGCACTAGGCATCGTCCGTGCCCCTGGTAGGAAGTGACGTTCTTAAGCCAGTCAGGATGCGTTTATCTGGATGAATCCTTCCCTGAGAGAGGATTTGTTTGAAAGAGACAGAGATATTAGGGAGAAACAAAAGAACTCTAACTGCTTCAAGAGAGGTTGAAATGGATGCAGAAAATAAAAGCATTTTAAAATTCACCTTATAATAACAACGAAAACTTAGCTAAGACTTCGTATGTACCGGGCTGTGTTCTGAACCCTTCACGCATATTAACTCATTTATCTTTCCAAAACCCTATAAAAGATGTGCTTCTTCTTCCTAACTATCTAAAGGAGGAGCTGAGGCAGGGAGAGGTGGAGGATATTGTCCAGCTCATAGGGAAAAGGGAGTGGGACTAAGAATTTAACCAAGACTCCACGGTTCCAGATTCCATGGTCTTCAATGCAACACGATGCTGCCCCTGGTGTTAAGGATGAATTATGCATATGAATTATGCACATTATGACATCTGGGCTTGCTTTTTATTTTTGTTTTTATTGTTATTTTGAGGACCTCAAAGAGAAGATACTGAGAAAATGTGACAGGTTCTTTGGCATTCTATACGTAAACTTACCAATACATAAATTTTCTTCAATATAAAGAATTAAACAAGGAACTGAGATTCCCATTTGCAGCAAAGAGATTCATATACTGCAAAGGCCCGTTTTCCTGTCCCTTTATGCAAACAAAGACTTTTCCAAATATCTTCTGCTTTCAGTCCTCTTTTAAAGAGTCTTCATGTTGCAAATCCCTGCCCTTCTCATCTCTTATCTCTTCCTGGCTTCCAGTGGCCTAAAAAAAACCTCATCCAGAGTACCTTGGTAAAACAGGAAACCTTTTAATCCCTCCAAATTTTGCTCAGAATTCTTCTCCTTATCTCACTCTTCTACCTGCTCCTTCCCTAACCTGCTCACAAAACAGACCTATTTTTCTTTTGCCACTGATTCCCCCCCCCATTACTCAAAATTATATGATGTTTCATGATCCTCTGGCTTTGCACCTATTGTTCCCTTTGCTGAAATTTCCTTTCCCCCTCTCCATCTGGCCAACGCTACTCATTACTGAAAACCCAGATGAAATAGCACCTCCTACGTTGAGACAATTTTGGTGCCTACAGGGAGAGGGACCCCCAGAGCACTTGGCTATTTCCTCTGTCGCTGCACTTGGAACATTATACTGTTTCCTGTGTCACTGCTCCTCACATCTCTTGTCACTGAAACTCATGTTACTCCATGAGCTTTTGAAGATAAGAATGATATATTTTCACTGGGTTTGGGCATGTTTAAGGCTTTGATAGACACTGCTTGTTTGGCGATCTGCCCATTCTGAGGATGATATGTGGCAGCTCTTAAGCCTGGACAAGGTGATTTTACAAAGCTAGGTTCTCTATTTAATACCACTTCTCCTCCCTAGGATGGAATGTATTGGAGGAACTCAGCATGGTTGTAATGTTAGTTTAATACAAATATAATCTTGAAGAGAAGTCTACTGCCAAAATGCAATTATTTAATCCAATTTGTCACCCTCACGCACATGCACACACATGCACTCTGGATTATAAAATTTAACAAAACTGTTGAATTTGGTAACAATTCCCACTATTTAGAATGGAAATTCTTCTAATCCACTGGGAGGGTTGCACCTTAGCAAATATCTCCTAGAGTTGCTGAGCTACCATATCCCCTCCTCTCCTCCGTTCAGAGGCTTCCTTAGGCTCCATTTCTGAAGGCCTCCCACCACCCCTGCTGACCTCCAGATTAAACTGGTAATTGATATTTGACCACTTCTGGGGAAATTAGCTCTCTTCTTCTCCCAGCTTCTTGTAGTCTCTTTTTAGTTCTTGAAAGGGGAGGTCAAGGTGACCTAAAGGTATAAGCTTGCCCAGACACAAAAGAATGAGTAGAGAGTGTTCTCTGCAGAAACAAGCTCTCCACTTGGCAGCTTATTTTCCGGAGAGACAATTAGAACAGCAGTGGTCTCTGATATGAAAGTTCCTGGTTCCAAGCCCTCATGTGGTCCAATTGAGGTTGGTGGGTTTTAAGAAATAAACTGCTGTATTTCAGTAAATGTCTCCTGTTTCTTAAGTTGCTTTGAACTGGTGCTCATTATTATGACTACAAACACATAATGGAGTCACTATTTCCATTGGACAGTCAATGTTGCTGTCTCCATCTGAAATACCTATATGCCCCAAATCTATTAAATTTCTTTGAGGCCAAACTCAAATTCTACATCTTTTCTGAATTTTTATCATTCTATAGCCATACATTTTTTGCATCAAACTTCCAAATTGCATTACTTTTTTTTATTCATTAACTTACTTCTCAAGTCAACACAACGTACTTAACACCTGCCATATTGCAGACAGCATGCCAGGGCTATGAAGGTAAACAAGATGAAATCCTGTCTCCATATTTCCCAAAATCTTTTGCAAGAGACTTAGAACCATAACACAATTATAAAATGTAATATGATACAACCAAAGTAGAAGTTTGCATATGGAATCAGAGAAAAGGGACAACAAAATCAGCTTTACAGGGGAAGGGAGGGTCTTCTTTTTAATAATATGGTTAATTGCTTATTATTCTATATCCTCCATCTCATTAAGTAAGCAGAGGACACAATAAGTATCTACAGCCTGAACCAAGCATCACCATTCAGTACCAAGGTGAGTAGTTTTTCAGACTAAGTCCTTTGTGAAACAACTCTGAGATGGAGATTTAAAAGCAGAAGATTATTAGGCAGTATTCTTGGCAACAAGACCTCTAAAAGAGTAGACAAATAAGACTGCACACGAGGGGGAAAATGAGCTGTGGGAAACAATTGTCATGGAAACTCCCTCATCCCACAGAGAGCTCTGGAGGTGAGCAGACTCTTCAGCGTTTTCCCACTTGGAAGCACATGAAACAGGCCATTGTACCCTTGCATAGACCATTCATTGCATACACTCTGGCTCATTGGAAGGCTACACACTGACACAAGAAAGCTTCTTTTAACTGAGGCAATTCCCAGAGGAGTCAGCTGAGAATTATCAGCCACCTATGGTCACAGAAGCCTGGCAACGAGTGCCCCATGCTAAGGACAGATCTGGGTGTCATAGCACAGCATCTACTCCAGCGCTCTGCAAATGATAGCCACTCAGCAACTATTGGTAGAAGTTCAGTTTTATATGTCAGCTTTAAAACTACTCTAAAATTTTACTTTTTCAGTACCACTCTGCCCATTCTACCTGAGCGCTGGATTCTTCTTTATTATTTTCTGAATTTTGATTCTGAGCTCATTTGATATTTATAATTGTCTTGTGGGGAACTTACCTCCCCGGGTTGGGAAAGATTCATATCCACATCATGCATCCTGTTAGTCAACAGATCTGTCCTCCCTTCCTGTATCACTCAGCAGTTAGAATTTCAATCAACTAATGACCCCAAAGAAAACCATCATGATCAAGACATCCACAGTTGCTGACAAGAAAGATAACAGTTAAGGGGACGTGGCATCCTATGCTAATGAGATGGGAGATACTTGGAGTTAGATTCAAGTTAGAGGGAATGATAACTCTTGCCAAAAACCTAAATCAAAGAGATTTTTCCCTTGTTAAAAAAAAAAAGTTTAATCAAAACAAAATAAGAAAAGCAGCCAATAAGTTGGCTGATCAAGAAAAAATATTGTATTTTATAATCTATGTCAAATGAGACAGCTTAATTTATTTTATTGAAATAGTCTAAACCCTCTTCTGTTGGAAGAGGATCCAAAGCTCCCACTAAATGTTGACCTTGATCAACACATAAGCAAGTAGATGTTACACATTTTGGCAAAAGAGTAGCAAAGTGAGCACTGGCTCTCAGTTGTTTAAATGGTTGGCTTACTGAATATAACCTCAACCCTATTTGAGAAACTTGCTGACAGTTCACTTGGTTTCTAAACTCTGACACTTCCCGAGAACTCTACCAGGAGATCACCCTTTTACATGAGGATGGAGAAATCTGGCCTTGAGAGTTGAGAAGTCTGTGTGCTGGTTTTCATTGCATTACATGTGGCAATAGGGCGAGGGGGATTTGTAGAGAAGCTAACTATGACTCATTTGGGGGATCATGGGAGGCTTGGTCATTTCCATCATTTCCTCACCCTCTTCTCTAGATTACGGATATATCCCCTGTTACCTCCTTTCAAGGTAGAATGACTCAAACAAGTTAAACAGATAAGAAGTTATGCTATTAAATACCAGCCACTAGAAATAATTGAATATTAGGTTCTGCGGTTCTCAATTCTCTCTGCCTATGCTCCCTGCTGTACTGCTTTCTTCTCTTTCTACCTCTCCCCCCTTTTCCCTTCCTCCCCTATTATTTTATTTATAAAATATCTATATTATCATTTAATCAGAAACTAATTAGATCCTGATTTGGAAAGCACTTAGAGACCACATAATCTAATCTTAATAAATAAGGCCTACCTCCTCAATATCCTCCAAAAGACTTTGTTCAGCTTCAATTGAAAGAGTTACAGTGACTCATCTCATAGTGTTTGGAGGCAGCCTGCCCCCATGTCATCAATCTTTTATTGACTACCTACAATGCATGAAGCATGATGCTACAAAAAGAGCCTAGTCAGGATAGTTCTAGTCTTTGGAAATACCTTCCTTTGTTTGAAGTGGAAGTCTTCCTTCTCTGGTTTTCAGGCACTGGCCCTACTTCTACTTGTTAGCGTCACACAGTACAGGCTCTAGCTGTCCCAACAACAAAACTTAAGGGTAGGCAGTATGGCATAGTACTTAGGAGCTTTCACTATAATGTCAGAAAATTATAAGTGTTCCACTTCCAACCTGCTTTTGCAATGGGCAAGGTTCTTAAATACTCAAAGCTTCTGTTTTATTTCTTTTTAAAATAGGGGTTATAAAATTCACAGAATGTGCTCTAAAAAAAATAGGGGATGAGAATTACACAAAGATGTCTATGTAAATGCTGAGCATTTCAGCAGGCCTGTGTAATTACTTGGTATATAACAGCTCTTTTTTTTTTTTTTTTTTTTTTTTCTACCTGAGAAGACATCGCACCCTGACCTCTTCTTTATTAGGAGGGTTTTGTTTTGTTTTTTTACTTTAAATTTATTTTATTTTTTCAGTGTTCCAAGATTCATTGCCCATGCCCCACACCCAGTGCTCCATGCAATAGGTGCCCTCAGTACCCACCACCAGGCTCTCCCATCTCCCCCTCCCTCCAAGTCTCTCAGTTTGTATAACAGCTCTTTTACTATGAAATGAAGGATTTTTCCCATGACAGAACAGTTGAGGCAAACAACAACTAGGAAAAAGTTCAACCGATGGCAATGTTTTTTCTGCCTTTTTTTTTTTTGCTTGCTCCACGTGTTTTTCTTGCTGCTGAGCCTCCTTGACACTTACACAAGCATATTTTAATTTTGAAACACTTCAAACATGAGTTTAGGTGGTGGATAGCCAATTGCAGATGGGCAATATAGATTTGTGGTAACATTTATTTTGTATGAGATACCAATTAACAGACTACCTACTGTAATTTCTGTTACTGTGCCTGCTTATTATTTAGAGTTTTAGGGTAACGGGTAGGTCAGGAATTTAATCCCTGTGTAAGAACCTTGGTTTTATCCTATTGAATCATTCTGCTCCTTCATTTAACAAACATCACATGGACATCTACAATGCCAGGAACACAGAGTTGAATTAGACATGGTTCCTGCCCCCCAGAAAACCATAATTTGGTGTGAAAACATAGATATAACCCAGATAGTAGCAATAAAGTACAGCCTGTCACCATGAGTCTAACCTCTAGTTAGGTGACTAGAGCAGAGTATTGAATTAGACTCTTCATTTGCATAGAAAGAGATGAGGTTGATTTTATTTAATCATAAAAAGAAATCAGCAATTGAACAAAGGATTTTTCAATCCAACCAGAATTTATTGGACTTGCTATTTACCTGGTACATAGTCCATTAGGGGCCATAGTCAATACCAAATAAATAAAATGCTTCTTGTTCTAATAAAGATCACATTCTGGAGGATGAAGCAGAGAACTACACTGTAAGAAGACAGTGATGCATGAGGAATTTTCCTCAGTGATGAGAATATTCTGAAAAACTCAGAACACTTCAAAAATCACATTTCTTTCTGGAAGAAAGTTCAAAATTTTACAGGGAATTAGTAAGGATATTTTATGTTAAGTCCTAAAATATCAAAGACTTAAAAGATTACTGAAAGTAACACCTTTCTTTTTCTTACCTTTCTTAATAGTTGATAAAAAGTAAAATACTGGTTTCATTTTTTCCTGTCACTAAGTTATCACCTCCAAAATGTGGCCATATATAATTTCCCTTGCTTCTTCCCCAGAAAAGGAGTGCATGTGGGGAATGACTACTGCATCAGTATAGTGCGTAGACAATGGTCCTTGTAAGGTTCCAAGAGTAAAGCAGCTGCTTTTGCAGAGGGACAAAGCAGACAAGGAAAGGTTATAGGATTCCTGACTATTCACTCCTGTTCAGTATTTTCATAGAAAACCATAAAATGTCAAAGTCTCTCAGTAAAGAAGCATAATAAGTCTTTGTTTGCTTCTGGAGCAATTCCTTAGAGACTTAGATCAATCAAAAGGATGCCTCTAGGCCATGCTTCCTGGGAGAAGATCTTTGAAGGTATTGTTTTAGATGCTATAAATCAACTCTGGTGCCTGCTGCTTGTCCAGACCAGCTTTAATCACTTACCAAACAGAATTATTTGTAAGACCAAGGAAACGATAGCCTTCCCAAAAGGACTTTTATTCTCTTAAATCTCACCTCCATCTTGCAGATCTCACCAGGATATGAAAAGAGGCTTAGTTTCTTAGTAAATCAAATATATCTCCCTGGATTCTGAGACCAGGGAATTAAGAATCAATACGATACTAAGATATGAAGCCTTCTGGATGATGCAAAACCACCTACAGGCAAGATTCAGCAGTAAGAAAAGCAAATAATAGTGCATTGGGCCCAGAATGACATGCTTTACATTAACAAGGGGGAAATCCGGTCTGAATCCTGCTTTCAGACTGGAAGGCATGAGGTTCTCATTAGCACTAAAGGGATAGGGTCTGTGAGGAAAGCCAGACAGATGTGCTTTGAGAGACAAATTTAAAGACAGAGTGGTAACCTTGTGCTGAAGAAGCTGTCACAATTATTTATAAGGGATATTTCCGATTTCAACTTGAAAATGACCTAGAAGCAACCAGTCAATTGATAACCTCTCCTCTGAATGATGCGAGCCCGGTGTATCTTCACTCTCTTGCAGATAATGTGAAGTGCTCTGATCCTCCTTCATTGAATCCAGTATAGCCAGGAGTTGAGAGGAGCAAAATCACATCACAAGAGACAAGTTATATGAACAGTTGTAGGCTAACCTTATAAGGAAATAAAGAGTGATCACCAGAGCAAGTCATTTTACAATGCCGAAGTGTAAAGTTGTTAATCGGCAAGAATGAGTTCACAATAAACTGAGCATTACTACAAGAATACAGAAAAAGGTGAAAAACAATAGGAAAACTTTTTTAAAAAAATCAGAAATGTTAGGGCGCCTGGGTGGCTCAGTCAGTTAAGCGTTCTGCCTTCAGCTCAGGTCATGACCCCAGGGTCCTGGGATGGAGTCCTGCATCAGGATCCCTGCTTAGTGGGGAGTCTGCTTTTCCTTCTCCCTCTACCCTTCACCCCTGCTTGTGCTCACTCCCTCTCTGTCTCTGTCTCTCTCAGGGGCATGTGCACATGCATGCCTACTCTATCTCTCTCAAAGAAATAAATAAAATACTTTTAAAAAATTAGAAGAGTTAGACCTCAGGATAACTGTAATTTTGTTTAGGACTCAATTACTTCTTTACTAGGCTGCCCTTCTCTGGATTCAATTTCCCTAAACTTCCTCTTGGTGGTATTCTTCTTGGCCACAGCAAGTCTGTAAGTATAGCAGGCACTTAAATAGCACAACTTACTTTACAAAAGAGTTAAAATAGAAGATCCAGACCAACTTTTCCTGGGAATATAGATAAAGATGGGCAGACTTGATCTCTCAATGCTAAGTATCTTAGGTTCAATTCTAAGCTTCTTAGGTAAAGGCTTAGGTCTTTTTCATAGTTGCAATAGGATATTATGGATTCTATAAATATTTGTTCAATTAAGTTGACCTTTCCCATGCTCTTTTTTTTTTAAGATTTTATTTATTTATTTGACAGAGAGAAACACAGCCAGAGAGGGAACACAAGCAGGGGGAGTGAGAGAGGGAGAAGCAGGCTTCCTGCTGAGCAGGAATCCTGATGTGGGACTCGATTCTGGGTCTCCAGGATCATGATCTGAGCCGAAAGCAGTCGCTTAACCAACTGAGCCACCCAGGCACCCCTCCCATGCTCTTATGAGACACATTAAAATGTCCATTTCTTTTTATAGTGAAATGTTTGAATGAGCTTGATAATTAACCTCATGGTATGAATTCAGAATCACTAAGAAAACTTTTTTTTCTTTTAGAGAGAGAGTACACATGCAAGCAGATAGGGAGCACAGAGAGAGAAAGAGAGAGAATCTCAAGCAGACTCCCTGCTGAGCGCAGAGCCCAATGTAGTCTCAGTTCCACTACCTGAGATCCTGATTTGAGCCAAGATCATGACCTGAACCAAAATCAAGACTCGGGCACTTAATCAACTGAGCCACCCAGGCATCCCTCAAAAACCTTTTTGACCCAAAGTTGACGTTGCATATTATGCCTTAGCCTGAAATTGAGGTGAGTATGTGAAATATTTCAATGAAAAGAAGAATTTTTTCTATTTTATATAAAAACAGTCTTGGGCTTATTCTATCCATTTCCCTGTTTCCACAGGGTTCATTTAGAAATTATGGCATCCATAAAATTAACAATATTCTGTGATCCTGACATATTTGGTTTCCTCTAAATTATTCTCTAATATTGAAATATAGGCCTTATAAAGAGCATCCTGGGATATAGTGCTAATAACTTGCAATAGTGTATAGATTGAATTAAACTGGGTTGATAATATTGTGGGGAAATATGGCTCTTTTTTGAATCTGTTCTGAGCCTGTAGGAGAATGGTTTTCTCCTACTCTTACACTCTTACAGCAAGCTATTTTTTCTTCTATTCCTCCTGTATTCTCTTAAGTCTTTTTCAAACTCTAAGGTGTTCACATCAGTTTGTTTCATTAGATTTAAGACTTCAAGAAGGCAGAGGTCATTTTATACTCTTTTTAAATCCTTCACAACTGGCCTATATTTCAAAATTTCCTACATATGAACTCTGGGGGTGGGGGGAAACACAGTTTATTAATAAGTAACTAAAAATCTTAATGTGAATACAAACATCAAAATATTTTAAAAAGTCATTATACTGATCCTTTTATGATCTTTGCAATGCAGTCATTTCCCACTATGTATGTAAAAATCTGAACATCTTAAGTGAAAGGAAGGAGATAATAGAAAATCAATGTATACTCATTTTTAGCTCATTCTTTATACTTTCCACCAGAAAGTATGTGAATTCACTCAGCATGATCAAGTCAAGAAACGTAGTCCCATATAACTGGAAAGGGAATATTTACAGATACAGAAAATCAGGATTCATGGAAAGCTACAAATGTACATACCTCCAAATTATATCCTTCTGTTAACATAATTTCTTATCTTTTTGGTTTGTTCTCTCTTTCCTTGAGTTGTGTTAGGTTGTTACTGAAGAATACCAACATAGAAAAAAAGGTAATGCTGCGTGCAATGAATAAATCAGTCAAACTGATAAAAAGAGGCAGTCAAAATTGAAAATGTATACAAGCAGTTTAAGCCACACCAAAAAGGTAAAATAAAGTATATACAAAAATGATAAGTAAATGATGATATATGTATACACATAGTAATATTTCCTGAGGGAAAATAAAGAAAGAAGTCCTATGTTAAGTGAATAGATAAAGTATAATTCACTTATCAGTTATAGAAATGTTAAACTGGGAGAAAATTTCTTAAATCCTTTTTAAGCTTCTGTGGCTATGTTTTTTTGTTCTGTGGTATCCATGGTCGCTCTGCCATCCAACTTAAATTTTTCTGGAAATGGTTTAAGGATTTAAATACATAGGAAATTATTAATACTTCTAGTTTTCTGTTTCATTTAAATTTATCCAGTTACTTTAATATCATTTCAGAATCTATTACAATAGTAAGATGTTTAACATTTTTTATCCTTTAAATTTTCTACAAAGACAAATGTAATACTAGAAATCCCAAACCAAACAACCCTTATTTTGCAAATATTTTTGAACATTAATAAATCAATCAACTGCATAGATTTGTAAGCCTGGGTGATTTGTATACAAATTTAACGGCCCACTGAATTAAGTCAAAATCAGCAAATCATGGTAGAAAGCCATAGGGTAGGTAAATGCTTTCTAGTGAATAGATTGGTGAAGGTATTTAATTAATAGATATTTAATTATTGAATATTGACTAGTAGAAAATATGGAATAGGCTATGAATTCTTAAGAGAATTTTTCCCCTTAAAATATCCTCTACAAATATTTCACTTGTTGTGATAAGCCTTTGTTTAATTAATATACTGCTGCAACCAGAAATGGTTATTACTCTGTTAGAAAGTATTCATCAGGATCTGGCCAGGATGCTAGAAGCCACATCAGTTATTTTATAACATAAAATTTAATATAAGAAGTTGGAGAATGTATAAATGTCAAAGGGAAATCCTATGGTAACACAGAGATAGAGAGCTAAAAGATGTAAGATCCTTCCTAGAGTTGCAGACAGATTGAAGAAGTTGGGGCATTGAAAATCTAGAAGCTTGTGTAAGAACTCTCCAGAGCTGACACTCAGACCTCAAGACAACAGATGAACCCGTGGTGCTGGTACTTCCCAGAATAACTCCCTGGTTCTAGGAGTCAGGTGCACTGAAAAATGTCAAGAACTGGAACCAGATATTTCTGCCAGGCTGAAGTACCAAACAGAGTCCAGCTAGCAAATGAGACACATGGCTTACAAAGAAAGAGACCCAGCATCACAAAGCAGGTTAAAAAGAAATTTCGGCTGAGAAAAAATAGTTTAATAAATACACAGGTGTGCACACTCACACACATACACAAACACCCCTCTGAAAATATTCACAAGACTTTTAAAAATATGTGCATCCTATGAACAAACACTTCCATTATGGGAATTTCTTATAACAAAATGAACCCATGCCAGTCTGTAACTATGCCTACCATATATTATCCGACTTTTTAAAACTTTCTCCTATTCATTTCTAAAACATTTCCTTAATCTAGGACTGCTTTTTTTTACATGCTCCAATATATAGTTTATAATTATCTAATGATATTTATAAATTTAAATATCTACTGATACCATTATATTACTGAAAATCTTTAAACTTTTCTCTTTGCTTTTGGGACACAGTTTAATGTTTGATGTCTTCATAGTATCATCTTAAAGTAACTTAAATAAGTTGACAGTTGAGTCTGGTGTCTGGAATCGGGTTGTGTGAGTCCAGTCCAGCACCCCTTGCAAATTCATTGTGTGTTCTTGAATAACCTTTAGAATTTCATTTAGCCCTGTTTTCTTATCTGAAATTGGGGTAATAAGAATATCTA
>PITA01011031.1:15733-68881 GCA_004023965.1 Spilogale gracilis
GGGTGGCTCAGTTGGTTAAGCCACTGCCTTCGGCTCAGGTCATGATCCCGGAGACCCGGGATCGAGCCCCACATCGGGCTTCCTGCTCGGCGGGAAGCCTGCTTCTCCCTCTCTCAATCCCCCTGCTCGTGTTCCCTCTCTAGCTGTGTTTCTCTCTGTCAAATAAATAAAATGTTTAAAAAAAAAAAAAAAAAAAAAAAGAATATCTACTACAGGGTCCTTGGGTGGCTCAGTGGGTTAAAGCCTCTGCCTTCAGCTCAGGTCATGATCTCAGGGTCCTGGGATCGAGGTCCGCATCAAGCTCTCTGCTCAGCAGGGAGTCTATTTCCTCCTCTCTTTCTCTGCCTGCCTCTCTGCCTACTTGTGATCTCTCTCTCTCTCTGTCAAATAAATAAATAAAATCTTAAAAAAAAAAAAAGAATATCTACTACAGAAAGATGCTGTCAGGGTTAAATAAGCTAGTAGTTATAAAGTAGTTAATGTGGCACCAGCTAGTAGTTATAAAGTAGTTAATGTTATCTATTACTAGCTTTTTCCTCTTGTCTTATTGGACTAGTCAGTATTCTTCAGAAATTACACATATTTGCACAAGCTCTTTTCCTCTTGAAAGGAAAATCTTCTGTACCCACCATTTTACCCAGTTAAATTCAATTCAACTTTCTTTTTTTTTTTTTTTTAAGATTTTATTTAATTAGAGAGAGAGAGAGTGAGAGAGAGAGCACAGCTGGCGGGTGGGGTGGGGGGAGAGCAAGAATCAGACTCCCTGCTGGGCAGGGAGCCCGATGCTGCTGGATCCTAGGGTCCTGGGATCATGACATGAACTGAAGGCAAACAACCTACTGAGCCATCCAGGCACCCTTCAATTCAGCTTTCATTATCAGTTCAAGCATTACCTGATCCAGACAGTGGTCCCAGGCCCCTGCCTGAAGCAGCTTCTCTTCCTTTTTTGCTTCCAAAGCAACTTTTGAACATGAGATCAAAGTTCTTACTGAGCCATGCAGAGAAATGCCTTTTACTAATTTGTTAATCTTTCCCAGTGGATTCTAAGGTCCTCATAAGCTGGGCTATGACTTATTCAGTGTTGTTCCCACAGGGCCAAACTCTGGGTCTGGCACATATTCAGGTTTTAATATGCATTTGTTTATACACAAAATGCTCAGAATAGTATTATTTATAAGTGCAATAAATCAAAATAATATGTAAATGTTATATAAAATAAATGTGTTGCAATTAGGAAAATGACTAAATAAAGTACACAAACTGTATCTACTGAAATGATTTATGCAGGCATTAAAAGTGTCTTAATACCACATAATAATAAGGAAAATATTGTGATATTTAACTTTGTGAAAAACAGTAACAAAAATTATCATATGCATATAAAAAAACAAAGCAAAAGAATAAAACAAATGTTAATATTTAAATAAAGAAAATATTAAAATAAACATGAGAAAGGTTAAGTTTGTTTATCTTTGAGTCTTGGTGCCTTGAGTGATTTTTTTCTTTTTTCTATTTAATACATTTTCTTAATATTCCATCATGAGTATGAGTTTTAAGTACTAATGTTAAATGTAGTTTTATTTTTAATAAATATAACTTTGAAAAATTTTCAAGTAATATTTAAAAATGTACAACGTTTAATTATAGAATCTGAACTGCAAAAGCATTTTCACGTCAGCTGGTTACTTAAATAACTGTCTGAACTTAGAAGTTAAAAAATCCAAAACTGCTCACATTTCGAGACAGTGAATGAAAGTTATGTTTTCACTTGTGAAAGGACAAACCGTCCCACATATTAAATACCAGACACTCCAGGGAACGCACAGACTAAACCGTGAGGAGGGCCTCTTTGTCCTGGGCACCTACCACTCCACGTGTAGCCACTGTTTCCTGTTGCGTGTTCTGTGGGCCAGTCGTGTGGGCTACTAGAGCCATCTGTTCAGATCCTTCTCCAGACCAGATAGAAGAACACAACTGGACGTATTAACTCACAATCAGATTACCAATAAGGACTAAATTAATATTCCTCTCAGAGGTATTTCCGTTCAATTAACAAGTCATACGAGCTAGGGACACCTGGGTGGCTCATTTGGTTAAGCGACTGCATTCAGCTCAGGTCATGATCCCGGAGACCGGGGATCGAGCCCCACATTGGGCTCCCTCTTGGCAGAAAGCCTGCTTCTCCCTTTCTCATTTCCCTCTCTCACTTGTGTTCCCTCTCTCACTGTGTTTCTCTCTGTCAAATAAATAAATAAATAAATAAAATCTTTAAAAAAAAATTAACAAATCATACAGAACTAAAAAAATTTAGGATCTGAAGATATATAATGGAGAGATTTCAGATCAAATGACCTTATGTAATGACAGTGATCATTAATATTCATAATAAGTTTAGCATAATGTAAACAATAAATATTTGAACAAGGAAAACCCTAATGAAGATGTTAGCATGATCAGAAACACATAATAATGCATTATGAGCATTACTATTTAATTTTATGCTGGACAGTATGTTATCTGCCTTCCTATATCCATTCATTTAATTCCTCACAAAAACCTTGTGAGTGAAGGTAAAATCCGTCTCTTTTTTTTTTTTTTTTTTTTTTTTTAAGATTTTGTTTACTTGACAGAGAGAAACACAGCCAGAGAGGGAACGCAAGCGGGGGAGTGAGAGAGGGAAAAGCAGGCTTCCCGCCGAGCAGGGAGCCCAATGCTGGGCTCGATCCCCTGAGCTGAAGGCAGATGCTTAACACCTGAGCCACCTAGGTGCCCCCAAATCCCTTATTTTTGATATGGGGAAACTGAGGCAGACACAAAAGTGTTATATAGCATGCCAAGGGCCAACACAGCAGGTATATAGGTCAAGTTAGTCATGTTCTGGAACTTGCAATATACAGTCTTCATATATTTCAGACTTTTGGTCAGAAACAAGTTCCCTATGCTCATGAAATCCAGTGGTAAATTCTTGCTCTTTTGTATCTAGAAGGATAGTCTCTTTAAAAAAATTCTTTAGGGGCAACTGGGTGACTCAGTCCATTAAACGTTGGACTCTTGTTTTTGGCTTAGGTCATAATCTTGAGGTCTTGGAATTGAGCCCCATGTCGGCCCTGGGCTCAGTGGTGAGTTGGCATAAGATTCTCTCCCTCTCGATCTGTCTTGGCTCCTGCCCCTGCTCACATTCATGTTCTCTCTCAAGTAAATAATTAGAATATTTTTTAAAAATTTGTTGAATACCTGGTAATTGTTAAATGTGTTGTTAGATGTGGTGGGGATGCAAAATAAAAGATAGTGGTTCAGAGTTTTGGAACCTGACTGACCAGTATGTCCTCAGAACTCCACTCTGCCACACAGTAATGAAATCAAGCAAGCTGGTTAGCCTTTGTAAAGCTCAGTTTTTGATTGTTTGTTATTTATCTGGAAAAAGGATTACAGTGTTTTATGAGCAGTGATGGAGAAAATTTATGTAATATATTCAACATAATGGGTTGGCACATAGTAAACATTCAACAAAATTCAAAATATGGATCTCTGTCCCCTCTTAGAACATACACATGGCCATGAATGTCTTGCAAGCTTTAAGTGTTTAGGATACTATTTATATGTTTTTTAAAAACCCCAATTTATAAAAAAGAAATCAAGAAACTTAAAACCCTCATTAATCTCACAGTCTGACAAATATAAGATAGCGTACTTGACTTAGGAATGGAAGAATGATTACCTTTTTATCTTTGGTTAATGAAAATTATAAAACCCTACTAGTTTCAACATCGAGAAATATAGTTCCTCTTACATGTGTTCAATTTTCACATTTATGTTTAAAGTTAACTTCTTTTAATCATCCCCCTCGACACATGTTTTTGTTGGAGGTTCTTTTTCCTTTTCTTTCCAATGTCATGGCAACACTCCTGCGATATTGACTTGGAGCACAGAGCCTTGGCCAGGGCGAACGGTGAAAACCCCCATTAGAGTCTCCACATGAAACTGGAAGGGAATTATGAACTGCAGCAGCCCATGCCCTCCCTGGAGGGCAGATTAGATGACCCAATACAGCTTGTTCATTCGTAGTTTCTATGATTCCTAAACAGAAACAAAACATTGTCTCAACCAAAAAGGGAGAAATTCTGTTTTTTTCTGAGAAATGTTTTCATGTGTCCCTGCCCTGAGTGCTCACTCTTTGGTGACCCTGTCCACAATTTCAGCCACACGGGGAGGGATAGATTCCTATACTTATTGGCAAAATATTTGAAGACATCCTCATGTCTCTCATCTTCTCTTTTCAGTTCATTTAACCATATTATACATATTATGTTATGTTATATTCTGTAAAATGGAAGACATTCTGACTAATATTAGTAATTGAAGCAGTTCACTCTTTTATTTGAAGTTTTCCAATGGCTTTGTACTATACTTAAGGTGAAAAAACACAAACTCCTTTCCTTTTTTTAAAAAAATATTTTATTTGACAGTGAGAAACACAGCTAGAAAGGGAATGCAAGCAGAGGGAGTGAGAAAGGGAGAAGCAGGTTTCCCACCAAGCAGGGAGCCTGATGTGGGGCTCGATCCCCGGACTCTGGGATCATGACCTGAGCTGAAGGCAGTTGCTTAACCAACTGAGCCACCCAGGCGCCCCAAACTCCTTTCCATTTTAACTTCATATGTTTTGTGTGTTTTCCTTTATTAGTTCAGTCAACAACAAGCAAGGGCTTAAATTCAAGAAGAACTGGGTGTGTTTGAATCCTTTCTTCTCATACCTTGGACAAATAATTTAATCTCCTAGAATCCCATTTCCTCATCTGCACAATGGGTTTAATAATAACTTTCGTAATATGTAGTTATGAGGTTTAAATGATCCAGTGAGTAGAAAGTACTTTTTATAATGCGTGTGCCCAAGCATGGTATCCTTTTTCTTTTTATACAATCCTGAGATTCTATAATAGTTCCTATAGATTATCATTCTTAACAGCCATTGAATGAATCAAAGGAATGTACTTGCTGTTCATATTATTGCTTCAGACATGCCAAATATTTGAGCCCACCCACTCTCAGATTTATTATCATGACCCCTCCATTAAAAGTAATATTTTCTTTCTTCCTTTTTCCCCATTTTTTGGTCTCCTTCTTCGTTTTTTTCTTTCCTTCCTACTTCTACTCCATAAAATAGAAAATATGAAGAGAATTTTTTATTAATTTAGTTTTCCATTTTTTGAAGTTCACATTGAATATTATTTTAATGTACTTTGTCAACAGAACTAATTCTAATAAAATGAGTTCATGCAAATTCATTATATGAGCATTAACCTTATTCCCATTACTTTTTAATGGTAATAGCAATAGAACATTTGAACTCATTCTATTGCAAGGTTCCAGTAATTCTAGAGAGAAATGATTTTTGCACTATAACTTGGTGCAGCCTGCATGTAATTTCTCTGCTAACTTTTCAGCACCACAATATTTATGACTTAGGATGTTTGGGGGAACATAGACTTATGTCCATACATTTGCTTCATGCTCTCCACCTGAAATCATAATTCTTTAGGCACCAGATTCATTACCCTAGCAGTCTGGGACCCATGGACATGTGCACTCACTCAATACTGAGAATAAACAAAGAGAATAAAGTGATACATAAAACCAAACTTCTCATAATATAGAAACAAGAAATAACTCTTTTTAAGGCATTAAGGAGGGCACATATTGCATGGAGCACTGGGTGTGGTGCATAAACAATGAATCATGGAACACTGAAAAAATAAAATAAATTATTATTAAAAATAAAAGTATGAAAATCTGGGCAAGGTTAAAAGACATGATAATTATTATAAAATTAGCTCGGGATTGAATGATACTTTTCATAATTTTGAAGTGTTCCTACTATGTTATTTCACTTTATCCTCAGCATGATCCATGGGTTTTTTGTTTTTGTTGGTGGTGTTGGTGGTATTGGTATTTGTCTCTATTCCACAAAGGAGGAAACTGAGGAGTAGGGAGTATAGTGATCTTGCTCAAGGCCCTAAACCCCCAAATGACAGACTCAGTCAAAGCCAAGTTTTCTGAAATCACATCACACTCTCTGATATTACCCTCACCCTTCTGTTTACAGTACTCCCCCCATCTGTGTTTTCAGTGACACTCACTCAACACTGGTTTGGAAGCAGATGGTCCTCCATCTGACCTCTCATCAGAAAGTCAATTCCTCCATCTGACCTCTCATCAGAAAGTCAACAGCTATGTCACAGTGCCTACAGCATCTACCTCACTTCATCTCATCACATGGACATTTTATCATCTGACATCATCACAAGAAGGAGGGTGAGTACGAGGCAACAAGATGTTTTGAGAGAGAGTCCACATTCACATAACTTTTATTACAGTATGTTGTTATAATTGTTCTATTTTTATTGTTAATTATCATTGTTAATCTCTTACTGTGCCTAATTAAAATAAATTAAATGTCATCATCAGTATATATGCATAGGAAGAAGCATAGTCTGTGTAGGATTTGGTTCCATCCATGGTTTCAGGCCATGCGTCCCCCATAAATAGGGAGCTACTCTTCTCACTGTTAATTTCATATTTTTCTTACAGGGTTTCAGCATCTTGAAGTACTTTGTTCTTGCTTTTCATGACCATCACCAGAGCTTCTTTCCTTGTCTTTCATGGAGGTTCTGGCAATAGTCCTAAGTATAGATAAGGTCAAGTCTCTTCTCCACTGACTGACTTATGGAAATTTGGTTATGTCATATATTGTTTCTGATACTCAATTCTTTATTTCTTCATCTGTTAGAGAGGGAATAATGGTATCTCTTCCAGATTGATCTCAGAGGCTGTATTTTTGAAAGTAGGCCAAGTGAAAAAAGTAAAAGTAAAGTAAGTGAAAAATACATTACAAACTGCAAAATATGATGCTCTTTTCTCTATTAAGAATATCTAAAGCTTACCTTTCTTCCCCAGCCCTTCAAATCTTGTTGCACACAGTTAAAGTGTAGTTCCACAGAGATCTCTAAAGATTTCAAGTTTTCTAGATGTTTATTCTTTCTGTAGCACTATTTACACATCCTACATGTTATTTACCGAAAGTTCTAATAATGCAGCTATTAACTTAGAAGCCATATGACAGTCTTCATACACATACCATCACTCAGTAGGGGCTAGGGACATGTTAGTTTTTCCATAATCATTAAAAAACATAATAAAAAGATAAAGAGGATAATGATGACAGTGATGATTTTGATTATAATTATAATAATTTTTCTCTATTCCCTAAATATGAGTTGTTTATTCTAATTTTTTTGATCTGCCTTATTTTATGACTTTTGTTGGTTAGTTACATGCCTATCTCTCCTCACTCCACCACAATTACGTACTTAATTATTTGATAGCAGAAGCTGTATTTATTCATTGTTGTGCCTTCAGTATTAAGTGTCCTGAAAATAAATTGGCACTAAGAAACAATATATTAATTGACGAAAAAAAAAAAGAAAAGTCATTTCTTCAAGAAACAATTACTCAATCTGTGAATTTGATCGCTTTTGGTCTCTTCAACAAAATGATAAATGGAAAAAAAAAAGCTGATTAGCCTGATTAATTAAACTGATTAATTAAAATTTAAAACCTCAGCTCCATAAAGAATGCTGTCAATAGAGCAAGAAGAAAAGCCACAGACTGGAAGAAAACATTTACAGAAGATACATCTGATAAAGAGCTGTTACCTAAAAGTTTACAAAGAACTCTTAAAGCTCAACAGTAAGAAAACAAACAAACTGATTTAAAAGTTTGCCAAAGACCTTAATGGAAACCTCATTAGAAGATACCCAGATGGTAAATATGCATATGAAAAGATACTCCCCCTCATATGTCATCAGGGAAGTGCAAGTTCAAACAAGGGTGAAACACTGCTACATACCTATTAGAATGGCTAAAAATCAGAATACTAACAACACTAAATGCAGTTAAGGGTCTAGAACATCATTGCTAGTAGGCATTCAAAATGATATAGCCACTTTGGGAAATAGTTTGACAATTTCTAATGAGATTCAATAAGCTCATACCATACAGTCCAGCAATCACATTTCTTGCTGTTTTTCCCCACCAGAATTGAAAACATGTCCACACAAAAACCTGCTCACAGATGTTTATAGCAGCTGCATTTATAATTACCAGGATTTGGAAGTCCTTAGTCAGTAGGTGAATAGATAAATGAACTGGACTGCGCAGTTTTGGTCATGGCTAAAAAGAAATGAGCTATCAAGTCATGAAATCACATGGAAGAAAGTTAAATGCCTACTCCTGTGTAAAAGAAGTCAATGTGAAATGGCCACATACTGTATGATTCCAACCATATGACATTCCGGAAAAAGCAGTATTTCAGAAACAGAAAGATGAGTGGTTGTCAAAAACAAACACCCACCTCCCCTCCAGCAACCCTCAGTTTGTTTCCTATAGTTAAGTCTCTTATGGTTTATCTTCCTCTCTGTTTTTATGGGGGATGAGCTAATTGGGTGGTGGGCATTAAAGAGGGCACTGGATGTAATAAGCAGTGAGTGTTATAGGCAACTGATCAATCACTAAATTCTATCCCTGAAACTAATAATATACTATACATTAACTAAATTGAATTTAAATAAAAAATTTAAAAAGAAACAAAAAGATCAGTGACTGTCAAGAGTTGACTAGAAGGAGGGATAAGCAGAGCACTGAGGACTTTTAGGGCCGTGAAGCTATTGTGCATCATACTACAATGGTAGGTACATGTCATTAGAGACCTGTGGAAACCCATAAAAGGTATATGACCTAGGATGACCCCTTATGTAATTTACATGTTTTGAATAATAATGATGTTCAGTGTAAATTCATGGACTGTAACAAAAGTACTGCTCTGGCACAGGATATTGGTGGAGAATATGTGAGAGCAAGAGGTATATGGAACTCCATGTCCTTTCTGCTCGATTTTGTTGTGAACCTAAAACTGCTGTAAATAAAGTTTATGTATTTTAAAAATAAAAGAGAACATGTCACTACATATATCACAGATTAACAAAATAAGAAGATATTGGGAAAATTTCATTATAATACATTTGACCATTTAAATGAAAACTCAACTTACTTGAAGCAAACATATGGAGAAATAGAAAATATTCAACAATTTTTTGTTGAATTCTTAATTGAAAACATTTCCACAAATAAATCTAAAGGATCAAATGTCTTCATTGGTGAATTCTCCTAAACATTTAAAGAAAAGAAAAAACCTTAAACAAACTCTTCCAGAGAACAGAAAAATAAGAAACATTTGCAAACTTATATTATGGATCCAGCATGACCTTAACCCAAAATTTGACAAAAAACATGCAAAAAAGAGAAAGCATATATAGGCCAACATCTCTCATGAACATGCACACAAGAAAATCTAAAGAACATATTAGAAAATTGAATCCAGAAATATAGAAAAATAATACTTTATTACAATCAGACTGAGTTTATTTCAGAAATGAAATGTTAGTTTAATATTTGAAAATAAATCACAATATAACAGAATAAAAGATAAAAATCATATGAAAACCTCAAAAGATACATAAAAAGCCTTTAATAAAATTCATCACTGGTGATTAATCCATGGTGAAATAGACATAGAAAGAATTTTCCATAATTATCTGATAAAGTATAGCTACCCACAGAAACCTCTACATCTTTTTTGATTATCAAATATTAATGATACACATTGAAGTCTGGTAAGAGTTATTGATATTCAGTGATATAATATCCACTAGTATTTTTATACATTTCAAATACAGCAGAGCAAGAATAAATGAAAGGCATAAGAATTAAAAAGAAATATAGCTGTCAGTATTCATGCACAATGTAATTGTGTATATTAAACATGCAAAATAATTCTATAGATTAAAAATCACATGTAATCATTGAGAAGAGCATTGTTGGATGTGAAGTAATATGTAAAATTCAATTATTATTTCCAATTATTAGTAACAAACAAATAGAATATGAAAACATTTCATTTATGAGAGCACCAAAAATATCAACTGTCTCAGAATAAACTGAAGTCATTCCATATATCTACACTGAAAACTATAAGGTATTATGAATTAAATTTTTTAAAGATCTAAATAGTGGGAAGTGTATATCAGATTTATGTTTGAAGATTTAATATTTTAAAGATATCAGTTCTTCCTAAACTGCTGTATATAATCAATAAAACTCTAATTATAAATTATTTTATATAATTTATTTATTGTATATTTATATATTATTTACATATCCATTTATACATATATTTATATATTTAATATATATTTATATATTGATATTTATATATATAAATATATAAACTCTAATTATAATTCATATGGCAATTTTTTTGTGGAAAATTGCAAGCTAAATTCTAAAATACATATAGAAATCCAAACAACTAAAAGTATCAAAGAAAATCTAAAAGATGAACAATGTGAAAGGCATGAACTAGCAGATTTAAAAATAAAACCGTAACAATAAAGCAGTAATTAAAAATTATGATTTGGGCACAAAGATAGAAATACAGACAAGTGGAACATAATAGAATATCCAGTTTTAGACCCAAGCATAAATTGTCAATGATTTATAGTAAAGTATTGTGGCAATGCAGTGGGAGAAAATGTGATCTTTTAGATAAATGCCTTGAGATTAATTGTATATTCTATAAATAGCAATTTGACACCTTTTTCCTACCAAGTACCAAAATTTATCCCACATCTACCTGAGACCTAAAATTGAAAGGTGAAGTTACAAACTTCTAAAGAAAATATGGAGGAAAACCTTCATGATCTTAAGTTTGGCAAAGATTTCTTAAACAAGAACACACTAATGTACATATACATAATCACTAGCCATAAAGTAAAAGATTGATGCATTATATTTAATGAAAATTGATCATTTTTATTTATCAAAGCATAGCATTAAGAGAGCTATCTTGCCAACTGCAGTGTGGAGATTTGTAACCATAGATCTGGCAAAGAAATTGTATCAAAAATAATTGGATATTAAAAATATCACAAATTAATAAGTACAACAGTATAATTTAAACACATGTCAAAGGACTTAAATAGACATTTCACAGGTGACCAGAAAGCATAAGAAAATTTTTTTTTGTCATTATTTATCATCAGGGAAATGCAAATTAAAACCATACTAAGCCCTATAAGCCTACCCGAATGACTAAAATTTTAAATATCTGACAATGTCAAGTACTGATGAAGAAATAAAACAGTAGGATCTCTCACACAATGTTGATGGTATTTCAAATTGGCAAAACCACTTTGAAAACTGTATGGTAATGTGAACTTAAGTTGAGTGTATGCATCCACAGCAGTTTGACTCTTTCTGTTCTTGCTAAATATGTAACAGAATGCATACCCATTGCGCCAAAAGACACATGCACAGATGTTCCGAGAACTTTATTCATAATTTCCAAAAACAAGGAACAGCACAAATGTCCATTACCATTAATAAATTATTACAAATTCATACAATGTATTATCAGTTAGCAATGAAATGAATGAACAAACGAAGGCTATGGAACAATCAAATGAATAAATCTATAATCATAATAATGAGCAAACAAAACAAAACAAAAAAAGACACACAGGAGTTCATACCATACTATTCCATTCATATAAAGTGATGAAAAGTGGTTTAAGATGGTAGATATTATAGTGAATACTTTTAGGAGTTGACTGTGAGACAAGGGATGTGGTTGTTTCTATATTCTTACAGTTGATTACACGCCTTTAACCATTTTTTATAGATTTTCAACATATATACTTAGTAGTTATTTACATATTACATATGGTAAACTTTAATAAAAAGGTAACAAAAATGTTTTGAAGTATTTCCCAAATTTGTTTTATATATACTGCTGTGACTATGGGAAGACACACCTACCGCTTTATCAATTCTTCTTTTGAACATTGAATTTGTCCGAGTGTATGTGCCCCTGTTCCAGCTTACTAATTAATAGAGACAGGAGGAGATGTGAACACTAAGTATACAAGGCAGAAAACGATGTGAACCACTCTATGACTAAGCAGTGGGCCACCAGATGTCTTCAAGGAAGAGATGGCAACTGATTTGGATATTGAAGCCTCAGTAAGACTAAAACCAGTGTTTCAAGAAATGGCTTTATAGCGGGGGAGAGAAAAGCATCAAAAAACTCGCAAGTGTGAAAATGTTAGATTGTGTGTGTGTGTGTGTGTGAGAGAGAGAGAGAGAGAGAGAATATAAAGTATGAATATTGTCTATGTCAAAATCCTGAATGTCATCTGTAGTCTGGCAGGTGAATTTTTGTCACTGAAACATATTATAAATTGTGATTGAAAAGTTGGAAATCTGTTGGCCAGTTTCGACTAGCAGATTACAAACTTTGATTTCTGTAATCACATTTCCAGAATTTGGGGAATCATAAAGTACCTGTCAGTTGCCAGAGTGTTTTGAGGGGACCTTTCCTGGAAATCTTGGGAAATGCTTCTACTATAAGAACTGATAGGATGATTTTGCTGAAACGCAGACATTGTACCAAGGAGAAGTGGGCAATCGAATTTAAAGAGCAGCTTGAAATTAGTTTGTGGAGGGTCAGCAGATTTAGGCTCAGGAACTGGTATTATGAACAGGAGTGTTTGCTGGTCTTGAGCAGGAGTACTGACCAAAAAAGCTACATGGAAGAATAGCACTGCTCTAAAAACTCAGGGTATATAGCCAGGGCACAAGTGCTTATATGTGATCTCTATACACAGATCTCTTTCCATATGCCAAGAATCCAAAGAAAAGAAGGCAAGTAGCCAAGGTAATGATGCCCAGATCTTGATTCTGCAGGTAGTTGAAGCAGGCCTGCTCTTGCCCCAATCTTCTGGAGTTCTGCAATGAACAAGAAATCCTGCTAAGGACACCAGGTCATATCCATGCAACAGAAACAGATTCATGCACATGGCTTGGGTTGTTTTCCTAGAAATAGGCTACTTTATAGGTGATTTTATTTGCTAAAGCTATGATTTGGGGTGAGTGAGGCAATAGAGTAGTTATGGGGGGTGGGACTAGGAACAAGGAATGGGAGAGGGAAGGGGACATTGTTATCTTAAAAAAGGATTTTTTATGACTTCACCTGTTTTTATGACTGTGGCACGTCTCCTGAAAAATGATTTCAGGGATTACACTTCAGGTCATCTGCCTCATAGTGATTGTTTTAAAGATTCTTGGAGGATGTTTTCTGTTCTTTCCACAGTATGAGCCCTGGGCAATGAGCCAAAGTTGTTTCAAATCTCAGTTGAAAGCGCTGGCTCTTCGCATGTGAATATGTGCCAAAAGGAAGTCTAATAACTTATCAAGTTGAGGCACCTCAGGGAGGTCCAGAAGCAGGAGTTTTTGAAAAGGGGTTTAGGGAGCAAGGTTACTAACTCTTGACCCAACCATAGCCCTTTTTTGAGCTACTATTTGTGATTGGTTAATTTGAGTACATTTTCCCGCCCACAACAATCAGCCTGAAAGTCCTGAGATCTAGGTTTTCTCAGTGAAACTTTTAAATGGTGGCACCTGGGTGGCTCAGTGGTTAAGTGTCTGCTTTTGACTCAGGTCATGACCTCAAGGCCCTGTGATCAAGCCTTGCTTCTTATTCTCTGCTCAGCGGGGTGTCTGCTTCTCTCTCTCCCTCTGTGCATGCTCTCTCTCTCTCTCTAACTCCCACTCTCACTCTCTCTCAAAAATAAGTAAATAAAATATTTAAAAAAAATAAACTTTTAAATGAATTGTGCTATAGACCAACTCCAATTATCAGTCTATGCCTCACTTTTCTCCTCTACAAAATAGAGATTGGATGTATCTGACATACCGCATTAATATACCTTTATAGTGAAAATTCTGTGAAAGAGCACAAGACAAATTATCTCAGGAAATTATCTGCCCAACAGTTACAAGGAATTCAGGAAAAGAGTTAGGAAATATTTATTTCTAGTTTCCAGAAGATAAAGATATGACTTATAAAGCAGAGAATGCCAGATTCCTTCTAGGCTGATGCAGTGGATGCTGTGGTGTATCACTCACATTTCTACCCCTGCCTTCTATCTTTTTTAGATGGAAGTCTTCATTCCCCAGTAGTACTGACAGCGGACAGTTCGTAGCTCAGTACTCCCTATGTGCTCCTTGCCCAAGGTCCTCACAGTCAATGACTGGTAGACAGAGGGAGGTAAGGCTCTGACTCTCTTGCTCATAGTTCCAGAGCTCCCCAAGGGATTGACTGTGGCCCTAGAGATAGTTTTGCACTTCTTTGGACACCTTGCTTCCCCAACAGAATGCCTTGGGCAGCACCATGTACTAAAATTGGAACTATACAGAGAAGATCAGTGTGGCCCCTGCATAAGGCTGGCATGCAAAGTCATGAAGCATCCCGCATTTTCCAACCAATAAAATCTTAATTATGAAAGAAAAAAATGCCTTCATACAAATCCCTAGAGTCTGCTTCTGGGAAGTCTCACTTATGGTAATTAACCAAAAAAAAAAAAAGTGAGGTGGGAATTTATAGAAGGAAGAAGGCAAATCCTGTTTGGGGGAAAATGGTATTTGTGATGTGGTTTGACAGATGTGTGGGGCTTCCACTGGTGGTGGAAGAGGTGGGGAAAGAAGGAAAGAGTACAATCAAAGGCTCAGGGATTAGAAGTATACAAATCTGAAGAGTAAAGTTCAGAGAGCCTGGCTACAAGCTCCACTCGTAGGACACTAGGAGGTTAGAATGAGAAGGAGGATGACTATATACAATGGAGAGTCCTGCAACCCAGGCTTATAGTAACGAACTAAATCCAAGAGAGGGAAAAAGCATGGAAGGCTTTTTTAGAGGAGGAATTATGCAATATAGGCTATGCTCTCAGAGAATGATCCAGAAACAAGCATAAGGAAGGAGTCTAAACCGGAAGATACTTTATGGTGCTTAATAATCTTAGATTATATATAAAAAAATGAGAAGCGTTCCAAATGAAATGAAGATACTGAAGCAGTTTGAAAATATATAATTACAGTATCTGCAATTTGTCCTTTTTGTTTTTTAACTTAATAATTATCCAGGCCAGCTGGTTTGAGGACAAATGCAAGGGGGGAAGGGGGGGGATATGATGGAAAGAGAGAATATTAGAGAGAAAAAGAGAATAGTACAAAGAGGTAGGCTACATCGCATATTACCCCATGGCCGATTGTTTATGGGACCACAGCTCTCTAGTTCTGCTACCTTGGATTAGTCAGCAGATTGAGCACTCTGGAATTCTAACCAGAGCATAGGCTGAACCAAATATGGCTGCCTGATACCATATCTTAAGGTTGAAATTCATCACTCCAGCTTATTATAATTCAGGCCAATCATTTCACTTCTTAAATTATCATATTCTTTCTTTGTAGAAGTAAATGGATTGTGATAAAACTTTAAAAGAACATTGTGTGATGTTTTGGCATGTGTGGTGCATAATAAACACTCTACACATGCAACTTTTGCTATCATTAGCTCTGTCACTAATGGTCTAGACCTTGGGAATGTCTTTGACACCTCTGAGCCCCTAATTCCTTACTTGAAGAACTAGTTGGTGGCTTTGTACAACTACTACTTTCTATATTTTTAATGCTAGGCTTCAAGTATGGTTTTCTTTAAAATTAAATTAAAATAAACATGCAAAGTTCAGTTAACCCCAACTCAACAAGGTAAGTATACTAGGGGAACTCACTTCCCAGAAACAGGTGAGGAACTTGCATTGGAGGAGTAAGATACCATCAGCTTTAGTCCCCGCCAGAGTGAGGGTCTGTTTTGGAATTGTCTGGTCAACAGCACATGGTTTTCTGAGTCTCTGTGGGTGCTAAATCTACCAAGTGTTTTTCTCCCCCCTTACTGGAAAGATATTATCTACTCCAGCTACTCACAAAACATTTGCTTTCCTTGATGTTGGGTTTGAGCCAGAGCCAAAGGCTCTTAACGCTGCTTCTGCATGACATCGAGGTGTTTCCTGTGAAATACTGCCGTGGCCAGCACTAGATCAAAACTAATTCATGAACAGATTCTTGTTCCTCTGCTATGCTTTTAATATCCTCATCTAGGTGTTAGGAAAATCTTCGTGGGCATCCAATATGTCAACACATCAGCACAGCTTAGATTTTCACAGAGACCCAACAGAAGGCAGACAACAACTGAACTTGCTGTGGCAGAGCATGGACCATAATCCCCTTCTCACTTCCCTGCCCTAATCCCTCACAGCTCATCCAGTACAAACTTGTACAGTGTGCACTCCAGATTGAAAAGGGAATCTGAAGGCAGCCCACTTTCCCAACTGTCTCAATCCCTGCCTTATGAATCGGAGATAGGACCAGGGGGCAGTGTAATGAACTGGTATCTCTAATCTACTATAGGCGAGGTTTTCTACTACATATGATGCCAGTGCTTAGACTTCTGTTGTAAGTCTTTTGTGCTCTGTTATTTTCTTTACATATGTTACATGGTTCCTAGTTAATGGGGAAAGAGTGCTTGGGATATATCCCCTTGTGAGTCTCTGAAGATCTATTAGGAAGATGTATATATTAAGTTGCTATCCAGATTTTCATCTCATTTCTTATCCCTCACTCAGTTACTACTATAAAAGTAGCTATTACACATTAGAAAGTCATAGAAAGAATCAGAAGGCTTAGATGTTTGTTCCCATTCTATCTGTAAGAGTTTATATGACTTTGGTAAGTCAGTTGCTCATCCCGAGCCTTGGTTTATTCATCTGAAAAATGGGAGTAATGGCAGGCTTTGCTGAACTTTGGATAAAATTGCACCAGTGTTCTATGGATTTCAAAAAATGTAGCATGCATATGAAGTGGAGTCATGATTTCACAATTTTACATCAGGCTGCCCTGACCAGAACTTCCCAACCTCTGGACCTCCATCAATAGGTATCTGTCCAACTCTGCTATATGTAGAGGAAAACATAAGACTCATCTTTCATTACTCTTTCACTGTCATCCTTTATATGACTTCCTGGAAAGTATACAGTGTTTTATCTGGTGAGGTAATTATGTTTTCATCAATGGCTAGGGACCAAAACAAATATCTTTACTGCCTTTTTGAGATAAATTCTTGTAAAAGGCTAATGTTGGTGATGTGAGGGGTGTCTTTCTATTCAGAAGGGAAAAGAAAGAACTTCCACTGAGCTTCTGATCCCCACTATCTTCCAGACACCACATTGAGAGCTATTTACCCCCTTAGTAGAGTAAAATTTACCCCATACTGAAGAGATAAGCTTGTTCTTAGTGAAGAAAAGCAGGAAAGATATGTATATCTCTGTAATTCATCTATCCTACCATAGCATATCTTCTCTCTTTGTGGGCGAGTTTTTGTAACTGAACTTCCTTATTTTTGTTAGGACAGCATTGGAAGAAATGATAACTGTAATCGAGACAAGCCAAACAGTACTATAAACATCACTACCTTTACTTGAATCTCTGTTGTGTCATCTTCCATCTGGATTTATCGCTACCTTGTAAGTCCTTCTCATCTTCCACAGGGCAGAGGCTAATTCCCTAGGATAAGAGATACTTTCCAGAACATTTAAATACCTCAGTGTTTTCCTGTTTTCCTGCCTGTGGCCTACTGAATAACATGGCATCTTAGAGCCAGTTTCACATCTGAGAACTCTATGTTCATTCAGAACTGAGATGGCACAAATGACTTCCCCATTCAGGAGAGTAAGTCACCTGCGTAGTTGAAGTGATATGTTCTCCATAGTATGGAAGTTTCTGAACATAAGCAATAATATCCCATTAATCCCACTTATCCCAAGCAATGCCCACATAGATCAAGTCAGAGTTTTTTCTCAGACACAGACAGCTAAGAGCCAGTGAGAGGAAAACCCAGCACAGCTGATTTAGTAACTATGTTAGTAGTCTCTTGCATGTCTGTCATGATTTTAAGTATACAAACACTTATTTCATGATCAGTGTGAACCCTACCACATGGCCAATTGTTCGTGTAGCCCCATTTTACATGAATAATGAACAATGTAAGGTTCATGGAGCTTCAGTGTCACTCCATGGCCACAGTATTCATACAACCTTCTGTCACTGGATTCTAGACTCTCTCTGAAACCATGTCTCAATTCCTAAATGGATTTATCCCTATAGATAACTAGCAGACATGAGCTTCTTTAGTGTTTTGTCACCTTAGATTTACAAGACATGACAACTAAGCTAACTAACATATTGAAAGAGCCTCTATATTTTATTGGACTTGTAATTATCCTTTTTGGAAAGAAGTAACGTTGTCTTTAGTTTCTCAGGAAAGAAAGAAAAAACACAAATAAAATGGATGCCTCCTGATGTAGTAGAGTAGCCAGATATTCTGGAAGGCATAAGACATAATACAATGAAGAGCTGACTGTGTTAAACAGAAGCATTTTGCTCCACTCCAGATATTCTTGACTGCTTCATTTTTCCAAAATATCACTGCCTTCCAGATCACACTGATACCACTTATCCCACACCCTAACTCAGCTTCCTGAATCACCCGCTTGGAGCCTGATTTGAAGCCTCAAGCTGAGCTTTAATCATGCTACATGCCCTCCTTCAGAGCTGGATGAAGAGGGAACATGGGATCTGCCTTACTGAGTGGTCATAGGGGAACAGATGATATGAACTGGGGTCTGACTCCCAGAGATAAACCCTGACCAACAGAAGCAGGAGGTGGGAGGGAACAGACCAGTACATTCATGCTCCTCTCCTTTCTGTGAACTACTCTGAGATGCGGTTTTTCTATGGGGCTCTCCAGAGAAAGGGATATGTGCTAGAAAACCATCCTCACAGCACCTAGTGGTTTTTCTTTGAGACTGAGTGAGAAAGTTACTCAATGAATTATTTCTCAGCTTTTCTTGCTTCACATTTATTTTTTTTAAATGCGTGTCAGTTGAACTTGCACCTGGCCCCCAAAGTGTATCAGTGCTTTTATTCTTGCCCTGAGCTTTGCTTTTAGAGAATCTAGGCCAAGAACATGTTTAGTTACTCTTATTCTATGGTAGCCAGTACAGGTAATGGGCAAATTGTACTGCTCATTAAATTCAGAAATACTAAGTGAAACTGAATGTTTAAAGAAAAAGAAGTAAAAAATCAACAGGGGTGTTGGCATTTACAATTTGTTTCTTAATGTGACATGAAAAGTTTGCATTAGTAATACGAGAGGGAAGTATCTGGAAGAAAATCCCCTTTTCTGCATTTTGAAATCCTAAGATCAGATCCTTTTCAGGTAACCAAAGCTGAGAACCATTCTGGAGAGACTTGAGTTGCTAGAATTTTATTTCCCCAGGCCCTTTCTGGGATAAACAGACTCAACCAAACAACCAATTCTCCTATGAAACTCCTTTGAAAAAAATCCTTTTCCATAAGTCGGTGCTGAAAATTCTCCCACTCACTTCTCTTGACTTACTGTTATCTAATCAATTTCCAGAGCCTTCTTTAAAAAAGGTCTTATTTATTCATAGACATTTAGAAAGACACAAATAAATACATAGACAGATATGTAAGCACACACACATGCACACAACATAATATTAAATCTTGCAATATCTTTTATGTGTTAGTCAATTTTCCCAACTAATTAAGAGCAGAGTGATAGAGCTTGAGGCTGTGTTATACTCAACCCACCAGAAAGGGTGTGTATGAGAAAGAATCTGACAGATGTGCATGGCTGAGTGGAGACTTGTTATCTCATGCTAAATTTTCTTCTCTAATAGCAGTATGGGTGGTTTGCCAAAGCAAGTAATAGTGGGTATGTGATATTTCTTTTCTTAAGTGAGATCTTTATCATAGTAATGACACAAGCGAGCTCTTTGTAATCAGAGTGGAATATGCCAGGATGTTATAAACCTATCATTGTAGTGATTCCACATTTTTGTCACTACATTTATGATGAGCTCTGTGAAAAACTGTCATGGATGTCATCAGTGCTTTGATCTTCTCATAAGATTTGATAATCCCTTCTTGAGGTATGTAACCATCTTGGTTGACCAGAGACAGTCCAGAACACAAATACATTGCACAGCTGTGACTCGGTACTCATTGGCTGGGTCGTCTTCCTTAATTTCAGTTAATTTATTAAACAATTTGTAATATCTCTATCAGTTTTAGAATTCTTGAACTGTATATGTAATTTATTTAATTTCCATAATGAGATTTGCTGTCTCACCTCATAGGACCTTTGAATCATAAAAACTTTTGTCTCAAGTTTACTTATAGTCATAATCATGCACTAAAATGGTATGTTGGCAGGATTCCTGCTACTAAAAAGGTGGTCCACAGACTGGCTGTATCAGCATCGATGGGAAGCTTGTAAGAAATGCAGGATCTCTGTACTTAGCCCAGATCCACTAAATAAGAGTCTCTGTTTTGGGGCCCCTGGGTGGCTCAGTTGGTTAAGCGACTGCCTTCGGCTCAGGTCATGATCTTGGAGACCCAAGATCGAGCCTCAAATCAAGAAGCCTGCTTCTCCCTCTCTCAGTCCCTCTGCTTGTGTTCCCTCTCTAGCTGTTTCTCTCTGTCAAATAAATAAATAAAATCTTTAAAAAAACAAAAAAAAGGAAACAAAAAAAACAGTCTCTCTTTTACCAGGATCTCCAAATAACTTTGATGCACAGTGAAATTTAAACTAGAGAGCCGACACTGGGGAGATCTTTCAGGTTTGATGTTAAGGTTCATTGTCAGCCATCCCCTTCTCAATAGTAAGTTTAGCTCACAGGTGCCAAGTTGATTCTTAGATTACATGAGCTCCTTGGCAGCGAGGAGGTTGGAACTTCCCCACTATAATTAATTGTTAATCAACAAATTGTTTCTACTGCTGCCATAACTTAAAAGATCTCTTCTACCATATCTTATTTCATAATTTCATATTTTTGTGTCCACTGGAGAGATTGACTGCTATGGGTCAGCACTTTAGCCATTTTTCAGTCTTCCCATATGTACAATGTCTGTTTGGATGTGACTGTAGAAGGCTTCTTTATAATGGTTGAAATATAACTCAAAAATACAGGTTTGATTTTTGTTTGGGATTTTGATAAGTGACTGTGTTCAAATTGAGCACTATATTTCTTCCACCATCCATCAGCCAAGTTTGGGTTTCTGAAAAATTAACCTTGTTAAATTAACCTTAAATTAAACATGTTAAATGCAAACAGACTCTAGAAGTCAGATTTTGAATTAAGGCTTATATAGAGACTTATATAAATGTCCATTGTGTTTATAATTCAAAGGTTCATGTATAATTCCTTCAGGTTTTGAGAATTTATTAGCCAAAACACCAATTTCTTAGGTGTTATTTTCAAATTGAAATACAAATACTTAACCTCATCAAGAACTGTCAGCCTCTACCCTTTTCCCAACAGGTGCTCCATGCTCCACATGATGGGTAACCTTCACTTGCAGATTGCCCTCATTTTTGTTTTTTTGTTTTTGTTTTTGTTTTGTGATGGGACCAATGAAAATTCAACTGTAATGAAACTCCTCCCACTCTGAATCTGGATGAGATCTGTGACTGCAATGACCCATAGGATATTGTAAACATGACACTAGGCCAATTTCCAGGCCGACTCCATAAATATTGGCAGCCTCCACATCCTTGGACATTCTTTCTTGGAGCCCTGAGCCCACTGTGTTAGAAAAATGGAGAGGCTATATATAGAGGTGCTGCACCAGGCCCCAGATGTGCTAGCCACACTGTCTCAGACTCCAGACATGTGTGTGAAGAAGCCTCCATATGATTCCAACCCCATCTGCAACCTCACTGCAATTTTATGAGAAATACCACATGAGAAATACACAGCTAAGTGTCCAAACCTCCAGCAGCATGAGAGACAATGCTAAGTTGCTATATTAAGCCTCAGAGCTGTGTGATTGGTTGCTAAATGTTAATAGATAACCAGAATCATTACTCTATGTCTGAGAGCTGAAAATCTTGGTTTTGATCAATGCTTTATATTTCAACATTGATATCAGTTGAAAGCTCCCTGAAACTTTCATAGACATGCCATTCTGTCCATATGACAGATCAGAAGCAGGAACACAGCCGTAGAAATGTGTTGAGAGAAGCTTTTGGGAAAGGGCCTAATAGAAGAACCAGAGTGCTGTGTGGATTGAGGCTACCCTGACATCCAGAGCAAATGGAAAAAAGAGAAACCCTGGGCACTCGTGTGATCAAAAACACCTTATTTGCTTTTCTACCCAGTGAAGAGTTATTAGTTCCTATTATAAGACAGCTGGGAACATAAGAAACTAGATCTCATTCTTCATGGAGGACATATGTTAGGAAGCTTGAAAATACACCAGTAGCCAAACACAGACATTTTTAATAAAAATTATAGTTTATGACTTGTTGCCAAATATATTATGCCATGTATTAAGATGGTAAAAACTAGAATACGACCAGATCTGGGCAAAAGTGTCATATCATTTCTCTGAAGAGCGCTGAGCTCTTGTTCTGTGAACTGCCTTCAGGGTTAGTCATTGCTCTGGAGTAGATGTTTATGTCCCCCTGTTATTTGTGTGTTGAGACCGTACTACCCAATGTGATGGCACTGGGAGGTGGATTTGGGGGGAAGCAATTTAGTAATGAGGGTGGAGCACTCATGTTTGGAATTAGTGCCCTTATAAGAAGAGCCATGAGAGAGGTAATTTCTCTGTCTTCCCTGTGAGGACAGAACAAGGGTCTATCTGCATACCGGTAACAGGGCTTAGGCGAGGAATCACGTCAGCTGGTAATTTGATCAAGGACTTGGGAAACTGTGAGAAATAAATGTCTGTTGTTTGAGTCACTCAATCTATGACATTTTTGTGGTAGCGGCCTGATGGACTGAGACAGTTGTCATTGACACAACACTGTCTCTTGAGTTTGTAATCTCATATTATTCTGACGCCAAACGTATTATCCACACTGTTCACCCCTCTTTATATGAGGCACTTAAATCTATTTCCAAAATTGGCACTCGCTTTTAAAGGATGACTTTTTATGGATCTATTAAAAATATATTATTTAGAGCTTGTGAGAATTTCATGAGAAGAATCACAAGTTATCTGGAGTAACGGAATATCTTATCATACATTCAAGGGCCCATTTAAAATGACAAAGCTAATCTGGCTTTAAACTTATACTTCATGAATCTGCCTTTGGCCGGCAGACACAGATACCTCAAGCACTTTCTGGTGTTGCAGATGTCCTGTGGCCATTTTCATCATCGAAGGGGGAAGTTATGCAGGATTGAGGCACAGATTCACAGGAAGCTGCCTCTGCTTTCCCCTCCCCAACCATCAGAGCTTGTCTTTAGAGTATACCTTAGAGGACTATGGAGTCCACTGGCCAGATTCCGAAAAGATAGTCATCATTGTGTGTACAAGGACAATGCTCCTCTCTCCTAATGCCTAAACACCTCATGGTGGCCAGTCAAATACGGAGCCAAAGCAAGAATTACCAGCCTCAGCAACGGCACTGCTTGTCAGATGGGAAAGGAAGAATTTGAGTAATAAAGCGTTCCCTTTTTTTGGAGAGATTTTTCAGGGTTTTGAGGAATTAAGCTAGAAAGTAACAACAGAAAGATAACTAGAAAATCCCCAAATGTTTGGATATCAAAGAATGCATAAAATGTTGAGTAAATGATCTAGACATAATTTGTGATGTTTTCTTATTTCATTTACATAAAGTTCAAAAACAGGCAAAACTGATGTATAGTGTTAGAATTAAATATAACAGTTGTATTTGCGGATATCAGGGAAATGGTGACAGGGAAGAAGCATGATAGGGAATTTGGGGCTATTGATCATGATGTATTTCCTACTCTAAGTGTGCATATAGTGTGAAAATGAAACATTTAAGACTTATGCACTTATTATCTATGTGTTGACTTACAATATGTAAGCTTATAAAAACAACAGCAATGGAAAAGAGGAAAGGTTGCTGATAGAGATTATTTTTAAAAACTACTCAAGTGAATCATCCCCTTTCTACTGCAAACCAAAATAATATCTATAAAATGAAAGGGTGAAGTCCAATTTAGAAAGGGAAACAAAATAATAGTTATGTATTTGACTAAGCCTTATAGCAGTAAATGCTTCTATGTAGAAATGTGATAAAAGAAATCACAGAAGTATTTCAAGTGTTTAAATATAAACTTCAAGCTTCTACACCACAATAAAGTAATAATGAAAGCATTAATTGTCCACAACACATTGGGACATAATTTGTCACCATCATGACAAATTAATATCTTAATATATAGTTGTCTATTCTTATTTATTTTAAAAGAGGGACAGATATGAGGCTTCTAAGTAAGGCTAAAAGAGCACATAAACAATTATCTTTTATTTCTTGGAGATTTTCATTCTCCTCCACTGTGAACAAGATGCTTTCCAAGATAGTGATACAGATACAGAAAAGTGGGATATCCTTTTACTCTTCTCACTCTTATACAGATCCCCTGTCTTCTTTTGATTTTCTTTTTTTTTTTTTAGTCTTCTCCTCCCTCAATGTACTGAAGCACATCCTAGAGTAACTTACCTAGATCAGTTATATGTGAAATAAATCTTATGGGTACTTAAATATCTAAACATTTTTTAAAAATTTTGCTTTCATGTTTCCTTACAGGCAAGTCTCTGCTGAGTGGAAATTCTGCTGGAATCCTGAATGAGAAGGTGAGAAATAGACTTGACTCTTCTCAGGTATTTGCCTGACACCCCTATTTCTGCTCACATTTAACATCTACTTTCCATTTTATCTGCTGTTTCCAAGACGTGAGTCCTTCTTGCACTCTTTACCACATATCACCTCTTCTTTCACACCATTTTCTTTACATAGGTTTTTGACTGTGTGGTTCTCTCTGACATGCGGCATCAGTGAGAGCCTCAGCAAGAAAGAGATGGATATTTACAAAATGAAATGATCTGAAGAAACCTAATAAAATTAACAAAACAGTGAACAGAGTGTAGGGAGCCACAAAACAGGGGAGACCCCATGGAATGGAGGAAGAGAGTAATGAGGAGGAACCAATAGGAGAGAGGGTTTTAGGGAGAGTTGCCTTTGACGCTAGAATGAATTAGTCTGCAGCAACCTCAAAGAGAAGAATAGACTCCCTAACCCTAAAAATGTCTTTCTGAGGCTCCCTATTGTATTAGCTCAACCAGAAGTCAGGGGCAAGTGCAGCTTTCATTGTAGTCCTATGGAGGTCAGATTTCTGGGACAGAGATCAGAGTGGGAAAAGGTAGAGAGTAGATCTACAAGGGCAAAGGGAAGATAATCAACACATCCGGTAAACCAATTTTCACTCTTCTATATGGATTCTTTCTTTCATGAAAGAGTAGATATTTCTCAACTGATGCTGTCACATCTCTCCGGATAGTTTTACTTATAGAAGAAACCAAATGAATGTCCCTAGTCAGTCCTCAAGTTATTTAACCCATTTTCATTTTTATATTTTCTTTATTCTCTAAAACAGGGTCTAGTTCATTTTTATCTATTTTAGTCCATTTCTTTACCACTAAATATTGTTCTGGTGCTCCATTTGCTTTCTAGTTAATATTATACCAATATAATGTAATCTATTTGGTTCTTTAAAATAAAAGATTTTATTTATTTGGAAGAGAGAGACAGTGAGGGAGGGAAGACAAGCAAAGGAGGGTCAGAGGGAGAAGTAGGTTCCCCACCGAGCAGGGAGCCTGATTCAGGTCTCAGTCCCAGGACCTTGGGATTGTGTCCCTCCTTGAAGGCAGGTGCTCAACAACTGAGCCACCTAGGTGTCCCTATTTGGTTCTATAAAAAGTATAAAGAAACGTATTCACCCTTAACATTTTAATGGTCCCTAAAGATGTTTGTGGTCTAATAATCCTGGATCTGTGAATGTTACCTTACATGGTAAAAGGGGTTTTGCAAATATGATGAGGTTAAAGATCTTAAAGCAGAGAGGTTATTCTGGATTACTTGGATGGGCCAAATGCAATCACAAGAGTCCTTATAAAAGGCGGGGAGCAGGAGGCTCAGAGTCAGAGAAGGAGAGGAGATGATAGAAGGATGGAATCAGAGAATGATATTGTTACTGCCATTAACCAGGCAGTGTAGGCAGCCTTCAGAGGAAAAAGCAAAGAATGGACTCCCTGCTGGAGCCTCCAAAAGGAAGGCAGTCTTGCTGACACCTTGATTTTAATCCCATAAGACACAATTTTGGACCTCTGACCTCAAAAAGTGTAAGATAAGTTTGTGTGGTTTTAAGCCACACAATATGTCACAGAAGCAATAAGAAACTAGTACAGGCCTTCTTTTTCTTCTTTCCCTTTTTTTTTTTTTCATGGTGACATTAGAATCATATAATGGGGTAATCTTAAGTTGCAAACCCTCATCCTGGTTCTTAAGGCTAGGCAACATCTCTGTTCCCTTCTTCTTTACATTCACAGCCCCCTTTGTGTTTAATGTTAGAACTCTAGTCTTCATTTCATTCATCAAACATTTCACCTTTTTATCATATAAGGGTTTTCACAGATAATGTCCTCTTAACCTGAAGCTTTTTGTTTAATTTTTCATTTAACTGGTGCTTCTTCATTCTCCAGGACTCACTTATATATTTATTCTCAGGGGATCTCTTCCTTTTCTCCAAGGACAGGTATCCCAGTTTATCCCATCTCATCTCTTCTTCTTTTCAGTCCCATGAGGTATCACAATCAAAATAGTTATTTTTGTATGTATTAGCTAAGGGCTTTGGGGCATTACTTTACAATATGAGCTTTAATTTTTATTGATACAATCAGGAGTACTTATCTCATGGAGTTATTAAAGAGAATAGTTGAAGTAGTATATTTAGAATACTTCTCCAACACAACCAAACCTTGCTGAATCTACTTGAAAATTCTTTTCTCTCATCTCTTGTCCTAGTGTACTAGAGTCCTCAGAGAGAATCTGCTGGTCTGGATTCACTGGTGAGGGCAGTCAGTGCCCCCAGTAGTGCTCAGATCAGAAACATGCCTTCCCAGCTTCTAGATGGCATAGATTGACAGGTATCTTTCCTCCTACAGAGGAAATAGTATCTTCTCTGGTATGTATTAAAGCTCTTTTTTCTATTCCTCTAGAAAAAAAAGAAGAAAGAAAATGCTTTTCTCTCATTCTGAATGACTAGATTCTTGTCTTTCTTTAGACCAGTTATATTTTATTTATTTTATTTTATTGAATTGTGTAGAAAGCAACTTTCTTTTCTGATATTATATCATTAGTTTTTGATGTAGTGTTCAATGATTCATTAGTTGCATATAATGCCCAGCGCTCAGCATATCACATGCCCTCCTCAATAACCCATCACCTAGCTACCCCATCCCCTCACCCCCTCCCTTCTATAACCCTGTTTGTTTCCCAGAGTCAAGAATCTCTCATGGTTTGTTTCCCTCTCTAATTTCTTCCTATTCAGTTCTTTTCTTTAGATCTGTTTTAAATGTAATCTCTTCAGAGAACAGGTGTCTTGTGGGAAGTGAGAAAAATGTATCCAAGATTAAAAATTCCAGCCACCCTACCTACCACTCAGGCCTTGTGTGGAGGAAAAAGAACTATAGGAGGAAGAGAAGTCAGAGAGCATCATTTCCTGGCAGCTCCGCTGGGGAAACTAAAAAGATCCAACGGAAGAGATGGTTGTACAGATGACTATATCAATAGAAATTCTAATAAAATATGACTTTGCCCCAAACATAGCAGAAAAGCAGCAGAGAAAACGATAAGACTCAAAGGAGCCACAAAGCCCAGACAATGGTGATCCTAGGGCCGTCCAGACCAAGGCTGAAGATCACAGTGGTGATCCCACAATGACCCACAATCACTGGCACAACTTCAGAGGCATAAAACCCTCAGGAGAACTGAGGCCATTTTCCTCCAGCAGAATGGTGACTTAGAAACAAATATTAAGTGATAGATACACAATGAAGTTATATTTCTTAGACATCTCTAGATTGAGCGATAATGTCTACTGAGACTATTCTATAGTCTTTCTCTCCTGTTGGTTTCATGACAGCTGAGACAAGAGTTAGCTGGACACATTTATCATAAACTATCTTCAATACAAACTTTTAGATGAATGACTAGAGCAGCTACTGACATTCTTATCACTTAGTAAGCATTCAAATGTGAATTCACACTATACTTTCCACATTCAAAAAGAACTTTAGAATTATCTTTTTGTCTTGAATTTCAGAATTTGTTTTATATACCTGTGGGGGAGGGAGGGAAGAAAAAGAATTATTGAAAAGGTCTAAAATCAAACGTGTTTTAATGAAAATTCTTTCTTCTTTGAGAGTGAATCTGAAATTTGGTGTACCAACATATAATCAAGGCCAACTTATATTGAGAATAATACTGAGCTTTGTCTGTGCTCACTGACAATGAAAATATGGCTGGAAAAGACAGCTGGATGGAATTAAGTTTGTTTCCTTCCACAGTGGTAAATGAGGTCAGTGTCTGGAATAAGATACTATGTCCAGTTATGTTTAGTCAACCTGGTGAACTGCTTCCAACCCTATCCCAACGTTATCAGAGGTTTGAAGGTCTTTACTGCCCCTCACCCAGCAATAAATCTTCTTAATCAATAACGAGTCAAAGTCAAAATATCCTGACCTACCATTTGAAAATATGGGGTCTTTACTTCTCCAGAATCAGTGTTAAAACTGAGAATACATATTTTAAACAACAACAACAACAAAAAAAAAAACAAAAGATTTTGAAACTCTTAGTTCAACACCCTCATTTGACAGATGTGGAAACTGAGGCACAGGGAGTGATTCCACTATGAGAATTAAGGTTACAATACACATCTTCTAAATTACAATCCAAATTTTTTTCCAGAATATTGATTTTCACTTCATAACAAAGGAAAAAATATTTAGAAGATTATCCGTATCTTTTATAAGGCTTGCAAATATTTCTGGGCATCTGTTGTTTGGTGGGACATCTTGTGGTTAAGAACAAGCCTGGGCCAAGAGCCACATTGCATGGCTGAATAGAAACCTGAAAAGATCTTTAATTGTACCATTTTTAAGATAAACAATTCATTCAAGTGTGTTTAAAAATCAGAGCAAATGATTCAACTTGATGTGGATCTGGCCAAAAAAAGGAATGTATCTCTGGGTAGGATTAGAAAGAAAACCCTTCTTTCTTTTCTTTTTTAATGCAGTATGCCCTGCCCAGATAAGATGAAGGTACTCACGGAGCCTGATTGCCCTGATTTTTGGTGATGATCAGTTGACAAGCAAAAAGAACCCTAAAATTCCTGACCTTTCGGGAAGTGTACTGGTTATGAGATAAAGTTGGTGGAAAGAAGCTAATATTTAATCCAACATACAGTGATTCTTTAGACTTTGCAGGTATTTAGAGTAATTTTCAATTAGTGATGGCAGTGCCCAACAAAGGAGGTTCAGACAGAAAAGTGGGGAAGGCCAAAGTTTTTTTTGTTTTTGTTTTTTTTTAAGATTTTGTTTATTTACTTGACACAGAGAGAGAAATCACAAGTAGGCACACAAGTAGGCAGAGAGGCAGACAGAGAGAGAGGAGGAAGCAGGCTCCCTGCTGAGCAGAGAGCTGATGTGGGCCTCGATCCCAGAACCCTGAGATCACGACCTGAGCTGAAGGCAGAGGCTTAACCCACTGAGCCACCTAGACGCCCCAGACAACTTTTGAGAAGCACTGAATTGAAAGGAAAACTTGAAAGCTGAGCTGAAGGAGGCTTCAGTGGTATACATATGACCTACACAATAGAGGAACACAGCTCCACCAGCCAGAAAGAGCCCCCTAAAGTGATATTTAAATAAATCATAATAAACATTAGAAATATAAAACATAAGGGGGCAGCCTGATAAATGTAACCACAATGAAATTAAAAACATAAATGCTTAATCATTAAAAGATACCACGAAGAGAATAAAAATGACAAGCCACACACAGGACAAAGATGTTTTTTAACACATCTAAGGGACAAAGAGCTCATGTCCAGAGTATAAAAAGAATTCCTATTTATTGAAAGAAATTAAAATAAAGCAAAAAGAGACAAAAATAGGCATTTCTCAGAAAATAGAAACACAGATGACTATAAACCTATGGAATGAATCTCAATTAATTGTATTATCAGAGAAATACAAGTCAAACCATAAACTGATATGCCACATGAAGTAGTTTGATAAAATTATGCAGCTGGATTATATAAAATGTTGATAAGGATGTGGAACAGTGGGACTATTATCTCCTGTTAGTGGGGCATAAATTAATACAACTATTTTTTAGAGGGGTAATGGAATTATCTATTAATTTAAACATGTTCATCGCATAATCCATGACAGTTCCTGTCTTCAGTAAACTTCCACCTGTGCTCTGGATCAGGTGATAGGCACCAGGATATTCACAACAGTGTCAACAAAATACTGGGAAGGACTAAATGTTCAGCTCAGCTAAAGGACTGAATAAGCTGAAGAATTCATGAGCTGAAGTAGTAACTGCAGGAAGCAAGAATCCATGACCAACAGTGATGAATCTCAAACACATAATGATGGCAAACACGCATATATGACCATATTCTTTACATAAAGTATCAAAAACAACCAAAACTAAATAATTTAGATACATAACTAGGTGGTGAAAGTAGAGAGAAAAGCAAGGAAATGATTGAGACACAATTGAGATTCACGGTTACCCCTTGCAGGGAGGAAAAGAAATAAGAGAAGATAGATTGATGGCCACAAAACTGTTGGTTGGGTATTGACTACGCAGGTATTTGTTTTGTTATTATTATTTAGCCCCTTGAATGTGTCTTATAGACTTTATGATGTTTGATATGTTTCAATATAAAAATGCCCCCAAAATCAGTGAGCTGGAGAAGAGATAGAATGACACAAGTAATAGAGGGAGAAAACAAGATTGACTATATATATTGAACATATATAGAGAAGGGGAACATATATTGAATATATATAGATATAGATAGTATATATACAGATTATAGATTATATTACATAAAGATTACAGGTTATATTATATATAGAGAGAGAGATCTATCAATCGGTTGATCAGTCTCCTACTGAAGGACCCCAATGCCACTCTGCTAACGTAGTTGTGTCTGCTACCTCTCAAGGAAGGTTTTTGTTTGTTTTGGTCCAGCCACTTAGTCGTCCCACTCAAATCTACCCTGTGCATTCTGGGTTAAAAACATCAGTGTTTTATGAGAAACCTTGGCAAATAATCAGATTCTCTACTGTGTCTAATCAGCTCATCATGAACAGTTTCACTGGTGAGAATATATGCATTTTATGTTCAGTTTACCACCGACATACAGTTCGAGCCAAGGCAGCCCTCTCTAGGGCATAAGGGGATCATAATTAGTTTTGCCTACCCTGATAATCAGAACCTCAGCCATATTTGTTAGGAAGATGGGTTTGAATCTAGATCCAGTGCTAAGTCGCCATATTGTATTTGGCAGTTTAATTTACTCACATGAACTAGTTTCCTCATTTAAATGGAAGCAGTCATTCCATTCCAGACTGTGTCATTATGAGAACGCAGGCAGAACGACTGAGCAGACGGATTCTCTGGCACACCTCAACAACAGCCTTGAAAACTGTCACATCAGTTCCAACGAGCCTGTATGCATACAGAATATTCCATGAGAGCCTTTCCTACTTTAGACTGACTGAACTTCACACTCTGGTTTGAGAATTTTATAAAGTCTACCAGAAGGTTAATATTATGTGTGTTTCTGTGTGTTCCCAAAACAAACTCTAAATGGTATACAGGAACAACACTTTCCAATTTCTTAGCCCTAAGAATTGAAACACTCTTAGCCGCTTTGCACCTTGCACTGCATCTCTTTATGCCTTGCTTTTGCATTGCCATGGGTGTTTTTATGCATCCAAGCACGTCTCAGGGATTGAGGAGAATGCACAACTCCTAGTTTGCAATCAGACGAAGTTCAGTCTTCATTATCTTTAACTAAGCTGGGGTCTTTGTTTAAAATTCGCTGAATTTAAGAAGGTTCTCTCTGTCTTCAATACACTCAGCAACAAGTCTGCTGGCAGTGACTTATCACCAGGGAATTGCACTGAGTTGTGCCTCCTGCACGGTTCTGCTCTCTCTCTCTCTCCTGCCTCACATCTTCATCTCTTAACAATGATCTCTGTGTTCTGCTTTTGAGCCAACATGGCCAAGTTGAGATTTATATCCATTCCTTTTGGCAAGAAGGAAATCTAAGAAATAGCCCTGTTTCAGAGATGCCTGGATTCAATTGTTATATCCTTTAAAAACAGAGTATTCTATTCTTGAAATATTTCATAGTTATGATAGTAGAAGAGAAATAAGTATCACTGAGAAGGACCCAAGGATTTTTTTGTTTGTTTTCAATTAACAAGATAAGGTAAAATCTGATTAAAGTGTATGAGCTGTTCACCAACATATCTGCTGCATCTAGTGCGGTGTTTGGAACTTGATCTGTTATAAGGCAGCCATTCGGCAATACTCGTTTGAATGAATTGATGCATTCATGAATTAATAAAACTGATGCATATGTGAACAGCAAATGAAACATTTTGTTTTAAGCCTTGAGATGAGCCTGAAAGCCCTTGTTATTATTGAAGGCTTGATTATTGAGAAAATGTACGAGTCCCTAGGAATTCTTGTCAAGAAAATATTTTTAAATGTTTTTTATTTTAGAATAGTTTCCAATTTACAGAAGAGTTGTGAAGATTCGACAGAGTTCCCATAAACTCTACACCCAGTTTTCTCTGTTGTTAACGTTCACCACAACTGTGGTATATTTGCAACAATGAATGAACCTCTTATTGACTAGATTGAACCTATTATTGACTAAAGTTAACCCCTAATTTGGATTTTCTTCATTTTTAGTTAATACGTTCCCAGATCCTACCAAGTGACTTATCTTGCAAAGTGACCAGATCATACCCTAATTCCTGCATTTCTACAAAACCTATGGAAGGCTAAAGAGAGAAAAGTAAGTTGGTCAACTGTACTCAATGATTACTCTGATTAATAGTAATTCACATATGCACTGCAGATTTACAATTTACAAAGCTGCTCAAGAGACTGTTCATCCACTTTCATTCTGAGTAGCAGGGACTTTGGAAAGGAAAGCATCCAACGTTAAATAGCTTGTCCAGACTCCAAAATTCAAACCCAAAACTTCTGACAATACTCTGATGAAAATATGATTCCCAGTAAACCCCAATGTCCCTGCCTTAATTTGCTACTTCTTGTTCTCATTAATTTAGCTAGAGAGAAACTGAGGCCCTAAAGCTGGGCTCAGCAGACCTTTCTGTGAAGAAGCAGGCAGGAATTTTTGAGGTTGTGCAGTCTACATGGTCTCTTTCATGAAGACTCAACTCTGCCATTGTAGAGCCAAAGCAGACACAGAAAATACATGAACAAGTGAATGTGCTCCAATAGCACGTGATTGACAGAAGCAGAGGGTGAGCAGGATTTGTTGTTGTTGTTGTTTTAAGATTTTATTTATTTATTTGACAGAGAGAAACACGGCTAGAGGGGGAACACAAGCAGGGGGAGTGAAAGAGGGAGAAGCAGGCTTCCCACTGAGCAAGGAGCTCGATGCAGGGCTCGAACCAGGACCCCGGGATCATGACCTGAGCCAAGGGCAGATGCTTAACGACCGAGCCACCAGGCGCCCCAGTGAGTGGGGATTTGTAGCACAGGCCACAGTTTGCCTGTTCGCAGTTTGCAGCCCCAGACCCTGGACAAATCTCCACCACCATCTGGGATGTATGGATATATATATAGTTGGTGATACATACAATTCAAAACTCATTGATCTGCTTATGTCATTATTCTTTTAAACTCTCTATCAATGTCTTTTTAATCCTTATGCTTGTATCACAAAAACTGTCTCTGTTCTTTGTTAATCTCCTGTTAGCATCTATAGCTCATTGTAACTTATGATTATCTCTGGCAGAATAGGATTACTTACCTGCCTCCTAGAAAAGAAAGTAAGAGCATATCAAAGTATTTTGAGGTTAGGCTTAGGGACACAGGAAGTTGAAATAAGACAGATACGGGACCTGGGACAAGTGAAACTATAGAGGGTTAGCAAGACACATGCTGAAGTTTCTGAAAAATCAATCACAAATTTCAAAGCTTTCTTATACTGATCTCTGCTCTTTTTACCCAAAGATGTCTTTGTGATTTTGTTATAATCTACTCCATAGTGAAAATCACTTAAAGTGACCCTTTGAGAAAATGTTTCCAACATTGCCTTTTATTTCATGTTTTTGTGTGTGTGATTTAAAAATACATATACAATTAGAAATCTTGTGTGGTCTTTATCATACACACTATATCAACAAATGAGGAGAGAAGCCAAAAATGTGCTATAGGGAATTTTTGAAAGGCTTTCAGGCGATATTTACATAAATTACTTTCCTCTCTTATGTAATCATAATAAAGAAGTTGGATTGAAACTTTAAAGTATTTTTCACTATGGAAATATATTTATATACAGTTTGTGAATAACAGCATGCTTAAATGTAAATAATACATATGTTTATGTATTTCTACGTATATGAACATACACATAGCTATCATAAAGCAAAGTTAGGATTTTAAAAGGAAATCAGGTTGCTGAACATCAGATTTTCATGTGTTCCCTGTTAAGTGTGGGGTGCACCTAACACAATTTCATATTTTCATAATGATTAATGAACAGGAGAAGAATATTCTCTTCTTAAAAATTTCCTTGGTTCACTCAGGGATGTATTTAAGCTCCTCTGATATTCTACTTGCTCAAATGATCGAATAGGACCCCATTAGGACTTGGCCTCGTGTATAGCTGTAAAAATTTGGGGGGTTAAAATGGGCCTCGATTCTTTGCAGTCCCTTCCAACAAAAAGTCTGTTTTCCCAACCTTTGGACTACAATGGAGGTGATTTCGTATGACTTCTGAGAAGGGTCTCCCAAGGTCTTGTAGCTTCTGTACTTGTTTCCTTAGAACGCTCAACCGTGTGGAGAAAGAAGCCAGTCAATAGCCTGCACTCCTCACCAGACATGGAAGTAAAGTTTGTGGAAGCCTCCAGCCCCAGGAAGACAACCAGATGACTGTGGTCACGTGTAATCCTAGGTGGCCCTAGCAAGAGAACTGCCCAGCAAACCTAACAACTCATTGATTGGTGAGGCATGATAAATAATTTTTGTTTTAAGCTATACATATTAAAAAAGAAGACAAAATATAATGGTTTCAGAAAAACCCTAAACATGTTTCTTTTCTGAATTAGGAATATATGAATGGGTGAGTTTGTGTTTCTATATTTGTGTTTATAGGTGTAGGTGTTGTGTGACTACTATGCAAATAATAGTGGGTCACAACTACTCTTTATCAGATACCTGATGTGTGCAAGACAGTGTGAGATGTACGTTAATGCAAGCAACATCTTCTGTGGTTATTCTGATTGTGTTATGTATGAGTGTTAGCCAGAGAAGAAGTAAATGCCCCTCTTCCACTTTGGCACATGAACAATTTAATTTTCTATGTCAGCCAGAGAAGATAACATCACAGAAACACACAAAAGAAAATATTTGCCTTCATAAAATTTTAAAAACTATGGCCAAATGGATAATAGGCAAAATTAAATGATAAATTAAGGGGGAATACTTGCAACTTATATCTCAAAAATCTAATGTTCATAAGCTTTTAGAAATTTTTCTAAAACAAAGATGAAATTCAAACACCCAATAAAGTAGAAACAGATATAATTACTAAAGTTACAACACACTGACATCTAAGGAAGAACGTGCATTCCAAAAAAGTTCTGAAGCAAAAATTGACAATTATATGTTTACTGACCAGAGCTATTTTGTTAATTTATCCATTTGTTCAAATGACATTGTACCATGCCAAATATCAGGAACTTTGAAAGGGAGAAAGGCATGATCTTTCCCTTAATTAGTGCAGAGCCAAGTGGGAGAGACAGAATAATCAAAAGATCAATATAATATAGTCGGTTAGTACTAAGTTCTTGAGGTATGCAGAGAATCAAGTGGATTCAGAGAATCCTTCTCACAGGAGGTGAAGACAGAAATTTCTTAGAGCACAAGTTAGAATTTTCCAGATGAAGGAAGTGCGGGGGGAGGGGAAGAAATTATTGGAGGCAAAGTGGTGACTATAGGCAAATGCTAAGAGAAGTAGCATAGTGTATGCAGGGAACTACAAGAAGTGTGATGAGAGGCAGAGCTGAAAATACTGGAAATAAAACTGGGGGAATGTTGTGCCCATTCAGTAGTTTCATCCATTCTGGATTTAACCTGAGACAGGTGCAAGATGGGAAGAAGGAAGAACAAGCAGTCTGTGGGCATGTTAAAACTGGATTTTAAATGAACCTTATTCTCTGGAGGATGGATTTCAGGGGTAAAATTAGGGGCTAAGAGACAGATTAGGAAACTGTAGTAGGAGTCCAGAGAGGAAAGGTGTAGGGTTAAAGACTACTCCTGGCTTTAGAGCTCAGTGTATCCATATGTAACTATGAGGTTTTTATTCTGTTGTTTTGTTTTGTTTTATTTGGTTTGGTTTTTTTAGAGAGAGGAGGGGTAGGGACACTGGGGAGAGGGAGAAGAGATGAGAGAGACTCTCAAGCAGACTTCACTTCCAGCACAAGTCCAACACAGGGCTCAATCTCACAACCCTGAGATTGTGACCTGAGCTGAAATCAAGAGTCAGACACATGACCAACTGAGCCACCTAGTCACCCTGCCACGAGGAGTTTTTTATTCTTTACCTTAGCATACAGATCTAAGGTATAGCCAAGATCCCTGCCTCCTGATGCAGTCTCCTCTCCTTGTGTGTGGAAGAGACCTGTGATTTGCTTCTAATCAATAAATTATGGCCAAGGGGATGAATTTGACATCACTGTCATGATTGTGTCAACATATATAAGACTCTACCTTGCTAATCAACTAACACCAGAGATTCTAATTGCCGTCTTGACAAATTAAAGGGTCATGTTGGAAAAACCCATACGTCAAGGAATGGTACTAGGACCTGAGGATAGCCTTGAACCAATAGTTGGCAAGAAGCTGGGGCCATCAGTCCCTCAAGAAGGAAATAAATTCTGCCAAAAATCTACTTGAACTTCTTCACATAAGAATAGGAAGTGGATTTGTCAGCCATTCCTCCTGATGAGAATGCCGTTCAACTTACACCTTAATTATAACCTTTCAGAAAACCCAGATAAGACTCCTAATCCACAGAAACATGGGGAATAAAAACTGTGTTTTCTTCTATTTTTTTTTAATTTGTGATAATTTGTTATGCAATAAGAGCTAAAAAAAAGTATTTATTACAAAGTTAAATTTATTTCTCTGTGTGGACAGTCAGGCTCTCTGGAGTTGCATTTTTAATTTGTATCTATGATCTTAGCCTTTAATGTCTGCATGACTTGCCTGTCTTAGAGCTCTCCATAATGGTCTGGTAAATCAAATTCAGTTTATGGAAATTGCCCTCAGCAATATTTTTAAGTACTTTTGTTTTTGGTGCCAAAAATTCTGAGTTCTTGAGTGATATTACTAGGAGTATGGCTCAGCTATCAACCAAAATGTCTTTTCTCTAGTGCACTGATCTCATGCCAAGATGGTAAAGTTCCCCCAATCCCCTGAATGCTTTGATTGATTTTAATTACAGTGAAGTCTATTGACTTAAAGTTAAATACCATTTCCAACAGCAACAGTGTTGTCAAGCATTATCAGAAATCTCAGAATCGAGGGGAAGTGGCTTCCAAAGGCAAAGCCCACTGAGTGGACGTCTTTGTCAATCAACACCTTCTCAGCCTGCCTCTTTGTTGTGTATTTGAAGGGCATTCTTCCATTTTCCAGCTTTTCAGTCTCTTCCTCTAGAGGCGTCTCTTCAGCTTTCTGATATTTTGTCTCAGTTATGAAGCTATTCTAAGATTCTTAGATTAAGAAATTAATGTGCAAGTCCATTATAGTTTAATACTCACCTTCCTCAGAAATGTATGGAGGCAGAAACATGTGAGAGGGAAGAAAAAGGACACACATCTAGGGGTCATTTCTGAGAGTGCTATCATCACACTATCCCTGGGCTACAGTAACTTTCTCATGCAGTGACCATACCCATATATCTCAGTAACCCTGGTCCAAATCACAATAATTGATTCTAGTAGACAATTTAGTTTCTAATTGTCATAAGAGAATGGAAAATTTTACAGAATGAAGTCTTCTCCAAGATGTTCTGAGAATGCTGCATTTCTCAGCACAGCCATAAGGAGTTGATTCTGGTTTCATGCAAGACATAAACCTTAAGGCAGATTCCATGTGATGAGTAGGATTTAGAGAAACAGAAGTTTTGGAAGATTACATTAAGTGAGATAAGTGCTCATAAGACTATAGATTGTATACACAATGGAGGAAGATGGATACGACCAAGGAGTTTAGGGTGAGGATAAGTGTTGATGGCCAAAGACAAGGAAGAACTCTGCCTTATTGGGATGTAGTACTGTAATTTCAAAGGAGTAGAGATAAAGCAAGGATACAATTGGCTAGAGGGAACTTTAAACTCCTTAGTAAGAATTATGGACTTGATACCAAACATCTCCTCTTAAATTTTACCTTTTCTAGGAAGCTCTTCATAGCAGTTCTGTTTGAATTAAGAGCCACCCTTAATTGTATCATGACTGCGTTTTTCACAAAATAATACAAATGTCAATTCTCTTGCCCTTCTCCTCAGGAACAGAGGTGATGATTTCTTTTGTCCAAAAAAAATGGGGGTGGGGCAAGAATACAGGCAGGGAGATAGGAAGAAAAGAAAGATGTAAGGTATTAGACTTTAGAGTTAAATGAAACCTCCAATGACATGCCATATACTAACTTAGCCAGTCAAACTATAATCCTCATTTTCTTCTCCTGAAAAAAATAGAGTGAACAACAGCTATCCAATCATCTTCAAAGGATCCCTGGGAGAGTCAAAAAGATATTGAATATAATAATATTTTGTAAAATGTAAAACTACATGAAAGTGACTTATTTGCAGGCTCTTTGATAAAGTAATGCCATTATAAATGCAGTATTTTGAGAAAATCATATGCCGTGGGGGAAGAAAGACAACTCTAGTTTCACGGAAAGTTGTGAAAATGCTATTTATATTACAAAGTGTTGGAAATCAGTGAAATGATCAACAATAGAGAATTGCTTAAATAAACATTCATTTAGTCACAAGTTAGACTATTGTGGAGCCAAAGTTATGGGATAGGGGAATCTTCAATTGTATGGGAAATTACTAATACTATATGGAAAGGTTTTCAAAATATTACTTAACAGTAACCCTGTATCTGTGTATATGTGTATTATGTGAGTGCACATAGATGTGTATACATGCAAAGATAGGCAAACAAGTCTAGTATGGATTGTCTTTCTTATTTTCAATCACTTTTTTTAACAGTTTATAAATTGTAAGTAACAGAACATGTCCCCTTCTGTACCACCAGCCTGTGTTAATCTCATCCCCACATTTTAGCTTCAGAAGAGGGTAGAAAAGGAAGCAGTAATCATTTTCACCTTCTATGTGGCATGAAATCTTTCTCAGAAGAGGAAGAGGACAAGAGCTGTGTGAGCAATTGATGTTCTCAATCTCAAAAATGTAAATGGCGGTGTTACAAACAATCTTTATTTATTTATTTTTTTAATATTTTATTTATTTATTTGACAGAGAGGAACACAGCCAGAGAGGGAACACAAGCAGGGGGAGTGAGAGAGGGAGAAGCAGGCCTCCCCCCGAGCAGGGAGCCTGATGTGGGGCTCGATCCCGGGTCTCCAGGATCACGACCTGAGCCAGAGGCAGTCGCCCAACCAACTGAGCCACCCAGGCGCCCCACAAACAATCTTTAAAAAGAAAATGAGTAGTAACAGAATCATCCTGGTGTGGGAAAGATTGGAACAGAGTAGCACAGTCTCCTCCACTTTGGACTGGGTGCCCATATTATCACATTGACTCTAGAGAAATGAAGGGGAAGGAGCCTTGAAAGGAAGCCACAAGACTTGAGTGTCAATCGCCAAACTGTGGAAAGAGCCAAGGTGCCCTTCAACAGATGAGTGGAAAAAGATGTGGTACATATATACAATGGAATACTACGCCTCCATCAGAAAGGATGAATATCCAACTTTTGTAGCAACATGGACTGGATTGGAAGAGATTATGCTGAGTGAAATAAGCCAAGTAGAAAAAGTCAAGCATCACATGGTTTCACTTACTTGTGGTGTATAAAGGGTAATATAGAGGACAGTAGGAGAAGGAAAGTAAATGGGAAGTAGGGTAATTCAGGGAGAGAAAGGAAACAGGAGAGACTTTGGACACAGAAACAAACTGAGGGACTTGGAGGGAGGGGTTAGGGGGCTGGGAGAGCCTGATGGTGGGTGCTGAGGGCACCTACTGCATGGAGCACTGGGTGTGGGGCATGGGCAATGAATCTTGGAACACTGAAAAAATAAAATAAATTTAAAGTAAAAAAAAAAAAAAGACTTGAGTGTCAGCCAGTTCTCTATCCTCAACTAGCTGTACGACTTGAGGCATATTGCTTCAAGTTATTTCCTTGTCTATGTGGAGTGGAAGTCCCTTCTGACTCTGAAATATTTTGTTTTTGTGAGTATGGGAACATATTAATCTGACCACATGCCGCCCTATATTCTCTCTTTCAATATGTATCTATTCAGAACACAGGGAGTGTCTGACCCTTTTCAAAGGACCACCTGAGACAAATGAAACAAAGAAAAGCTATATGTTGCATTATGTGCTGGGGTTTGTTAACTAGTTTCTCCATTGCAACAACTTGGGGAGATTAAAAACTAGTCTTCACCACTTTATCCATAAGGAAAAGAGGTCCCTTGGGGTGAAATAATAGCAAATAGTTGAGGAGAATTTACACCCAGGTAACATCTGACTCCATCGCCAGCGACTTTCCCACTAACCACGCTTCTGTGTTTCTGAACTTGTTTTAAATGAGAACTTTAAACGTGTAAGGGCAGAGGTCTGTCTTGCATGGGTACCGAAAGGGACTGAATAAATATTTGTTTAAGGAAAGGATGTAAGAAAGAGAGATTAAAAACACCATAAGGATTTCTGAACTGTGTAGGCTCCCCTCTTCCCACAAAAATGAAAGAAAGGAAAAGAGGGGAAAAAAGGATGGGTAAAGTGAGATGGAAGGAGAAAAGGAAGAAGGAAGAAAGGAAGGAAGAAAAGCAGAGCAAATTTTAGGGCAATAATGATTCAAATGTTTCTTCAACAAAAATGGCTGGATGAATTGAGGTTAAGTTAGTCTCATTGTTCAGCATTTTCCATGTGGGTTTGATGTCAGAACCTTCTCCTTTGGTAATGGGGTCTATAGTGGGAGGCCAAGGGGGAGGCTAGTGATTGTATTTAATTATGTTCAAAGGTTACAGAACACTCAGCAGATGTCAGGCTTACCACTGGGATCCTATAACAAATGCTGCTGTGCTATCTCGCCTTCTACTTTGCTGCAGCAGAGGAGGGCCCAGAAAATGCCCAGCAGACACGTTGGCTGGGGCTGAGTGAGAAAAGATAACAAATCTTAAGGAAACATGTTGCTTATTCTTCCTCATAATGAGAGCTGTCAGGGTATACACGGAGCAGGCCTCCGGCTGATACCAGGACACAAAGGATCTTAATGCATCCCACACAAGGATGTCATTTGCAATCTGGAGCAACAAAAGAGATGGAAGGTAGGCCTTGTTTCTTGATACTGTAGATCCCAGGGAGGACAAATAACAACCACACAGTTTGCTTTCCCAAGCCCCACAGGCATTCAAAAGAAGCCTGTTGACTGCAATTAGGATACCCCAGTTTTTAAAAGCCAATCCTCTCAGCGGGCAGTGAGATTCTATCATGGGCCATACAGCGGGGACATGTTTCACATTTACCATGGAGGCAGTCTGGAAGGAGATGACGAAAAAGAAAACCCTAATGACTTAAAATTCACAGATCCCTCAAGGGGGTCTCCACTGATGCCTCCCAGATAGAGTAGGCTAGTTTCACACTTTGTAGGACAAAAAGAAAGAAGAGAGAGAGAGAGAGAGAGAGAGAGAGAGAGAAAGAAAGAAACGAAGGAAGGAAGGAAGGAAGAAAGAGAGAGAGAGAGAGAGAGAGAGAGAGAGAGAAAGAAAGAAAGAAAGAAAGAAAGAAAGAAAGAAAGAAAAAAGACCCACAAAAAACAGAAACAAAAGAAACCCCCCCAAAAACAAAAAAGGACCCATATGATTTTCTTTCTAGTCCTACCAAACTAAGCCCAATTGGGCTTCCCTAAGAGCTAGTATTCACCTCTCCATCTAAAGGCTTTTTCACATGGGGTGCTCTAGTATAGGTCAGGCCAGAAGTTCTGGGGAGATAATGTCCCAGGATTTATCCCCAACAGATGAAGGGTAGAGTGTGTGGATGACTATCCCAGATTCCTCATGGTAAGTAGGTCAACACTATGGTGTGTTCTACATCTCCTAGTGAATTTGAAGCCGAATTGAGCCCTAGATGTCACAATCATAAGCCATTCATTTTGACATTCGCTTCTGGCTTTTTGCCTTTCCCCATCTCCCCTACCCAGTCTCTCATCTTCATTCCTGAGTTTGCATTCCAAATTTTGCTTGCACCGAAATGTTTGTCTCAAGCTCTGCTTTTGAGGAAAATCCAGTTCAGGGAGTTGACCAGGAGATTTTGGGGTCTCCTTCCATGCTTCTGTTTATAAACCTGGGAGGACACCCCGCTGCCCATAGAAAGGGTAGAAAAATTTCAGCGTCACAACTGTGGTTCTTCTTAGAATGATCCCACACTAACATCCAGACTCATACATAACCCTTCTTTGTCCAAAACAATTGATTCCAGAACACTCTTTATAATTTCAGGATTTTAAGCCTTATTGTATGGGCTTACTTCAATCTGATTTCCTTACCTAGCAGATATATAATTTTCTCCTTTGCCTTCTTTAAGTGATTTTTTACTCAATAAGGCTTTTTATGTTTTCTTAATTAAAGTGGCGTCTTCCTCCCTAATTTGGCATAACCTTCTGTAGATACTTGTATTAAAACCAATTACAGCTCACACAACACTGTGAGCAGCTTCAGAATAGGCACTTTCTTTTATTACCTTCGTATTCTCAATTTCTATCATGGTGGCTGACACTTAACAGATGCTTAATTAAAATGTGTTGTTTGGCTAAATGAATACAGGAACGAAATATCAATCCTTGATTTTCAAGGACAGGTTTTAATGATTTTACTACTTCCCTCTCCCACTCTAGGTAAGAGGAAATGATATAATTTTCCATTCTAGGTTATCTAGGGTCAACAATTTTTCTCAAGAATAGGTGACATAAAAATATTACAACTTACCAGACTGGATGCTTTGTTGAAATTGTGATCTTTGTCTTCCTTTTTTGGGTACACATATCAAAGAATAACATACTCCATATTGGTACCCAAAACAGGGAGGCATGATGACTAAGGCAGTGAGCTTGTTGAGTGAGGCCTGATGAAACAGGGGGAGATTGGGAACTATAGGACCTAAATTCAGCTCATGGTTTTACTAGAGGTTTTAACCAACTCACTTGAGATTTCTGCCTCTGGGAGCACCGGGTGGCTCAGTTGGTTGAGTGACCCACTCTTGGTTTTGGCTCAGGTCATGATTTCAGTGTTGTGAGATTGAGTGCCCTGTTGGGCTCTGTGCTTAGAGCAGTCTGCTCTCTACTCTGCTCTCCTCTATTCCTCCTGGGCCCCTCCCCCAGCTCATACTTTCTCTCTCTCACACGCTCTCTCTCTCTCTGTCTCATAAACAAAATTATTTTTAAAAAGTTCTGCTTCTAATCTATAAAATGGTGATAATATTTAATTTACAATGTGCATTGAGACTTTTAATGAAACATTACATGCCAATGCATTTTGTAAAATGTCATGTGAATATACACATATATGCATACATTCATGTGTCTCTATATACATATATTTACTTATAATTCTTATAATTTTAATGATAAATGTTTAATGTAATGTAAAATAGACCTCTAGGAGCCAAAATGGACACCACAAAATGCAGCCTAGAGATTCAGGGTTTGATATGGAGCGAGAAATTTGGGTAGAATTTTGCTTTTGAGCTACATTCCAATTAATGAGAACCTATCCTAATTTTAAAGACCTCTGGAAAAGCACCTCCATTCCTCAGATATACTCACAATTTGAAGTGGGAAATGTAGGCACTGTACACCTAAATATATAAGGCAATATAAGCACTTTTTTTTTTCAAAATATTCAGGAAGAAATTTCTGTGATCAAGATAGCACAAACACAGTTTTCTTATTCTAACAAAAGTTGATTCCAGAACTGACACTTGATATCTTTGTCACTCTCCCAGAATAATTCAAGTGGTTTCCCAGGGTGTTGCAAAATTTAATACTTCTGGTTGTGATTATTTCCAAGAAGAGGAATTGTTCTGCAAGAAAATGTGCCAGCAGTGTTATATGGCATGTGGGGGTTATGCAATCCCACACACTGACCAGAATGGGATATTTGTGTGCATATTCAGCAGCTAGGATTTATGGGATCCTGTGTGTCATAGGTCTGCACAAAGTTTAGTGATGCAATGAAATGGGGCAAACAGAAATGCTCTGGGAGAGATGAGTGGGCAAACAACCACAGGTACCAAAAGGAAGTCCAGTCCATCCATATAACCCTAAATGAAAAGTAATTTAAAAAAATAAATACAAGTAATCACAAATGGTATTCCAGAAGCACTTATTATGAGATAGCGGTTGGAGGAAGTAGATATAGAGTTTTGCTGAAGGGATAGGAATTCAGAGCAAGTGATAGGCATCTAGGTAGTGGTTAGGTATTAGCAAAACTCTGTAATTGAGTAAAAGTGCCACAACCATAAAGGCAATGAGCTGAGGCCATAATGTTAGTTTCTAGCAACTGGCTTGAAAAAAATAATTCTGGATCCCAGTTTTAGAGGTATGCCCCCCCCCCCCACCCAAAGCAAAGTACAAGTAACAAAACCAGGGACCTGGTTACCAAATAGGAGGTACATTGTGGTCCACGTCTCAGAAACAGGGTTGAACTGGGTACATAATTAGTGCTTGAAGCTGAGTCCTAGAAATACTAGTTACATTGGTTCTGTCTTGAGTTAGAAGATCCCTAAGGAGTAGGCCCAGGTCAATCCTGAAGGTTAGACTGAACATGCTCTTGTCTGGGGAAGCAGTGTGAGCAAAGACTAACCATCGAGCAGAGACTCATATTGTGGACCTTACAGTATGAAAATCACAACTGTCCATCACCGTTTGCGTACCATAAGAGCATGAGGCATTTTCTGTGTCTCCCTGATTGATCCTTCAGAATCACTGTCTCTGAGAAATCAAATCTCCAGTGTCGTACATCTCCTATAGCTTTCTCTGAGGAGAGGTGGTTTGGTTGTTTTTGTTTGTTTATTTGTTTGTTTGTTTTCCTTCTAGAGTTTTGGGATTAGATCTCTACCAGGAATCTTGTCTTGAAGGCCAAAGTAATGAGTTAATTCAAGTTTCATGGTGGAAATTATCCTTTCCCAAATCCACTTATATTCCAGCTGGCAAATTGCTTTGGCTGTCTCAAAACACAAACATCTGGAAGAAGGCCATCTCCCTGCCTCTTATGTCTGCAACCTTTCTTAGATAGTGGGTTAGGAAACACGTTTTTGGATGGACAAGATAGATACACTTTTTTAACCATTAAATCCCTCCCCCAAGTACCATTAACATAGACAAAATAAGATACAGAAGTCACAAAAGCCATTAAAACTCTAATTTATTTAATAATTGTACTCAACTGCAATGCTGAGACTAACAAAACCATGGATGTGTTTTTAATAAATCATAAGTTTTGACCCTAAAAGATCAAACTGACAATATATTTATTTGTGGGCTCATCAGTTAGTTAACTGGAAAGCTCAGTTGTCCAAAGGTTGGTCTGAATGGAACTGTTGTTTGGACATTATGGTGACTGGAAAGAAGACCTGAAATTAACATGTTCACATTTAATCTCGACCTTCATTCTTTACTGATTTCTTTCCTAGGTTTGGCAGGAAACACTGATACAAAGAAACCCTCAGTTTGAGAAGCTATTGAACTGCTCGCTAACTCTGAAAACCAGCAACCTCTTAATACCTTCTGGTCCTTGCTTTTGTCTGTAAAATGTCGGTGATTGCTGGGTTTAGCTGTGATGTTACAGTAGATAATGTAGGCAAAAGCATGCCAAACAGTAGGTGCTCATTACATGACACTATTTTTTGTTGTTGCCATTGAGATCAGACTGGCACCCTACATTAAAAACATTGAGAACTGTTGCCTGAATTGACATGGGTTTACAATGCCCGATCTGTAATAATTAGTGGGGGAGTCAGGAGACAGTTGACATCAGTGAGCGTAAAATGTGTTCCTTTAGATACATCTGGAATTCAGCTGTGGAAAAAGTCCATGCCCCTCCCCCACTTTTAAGAACACCCATACAAGTATCAGACAAGGGTTAGCCCACTATTCTCTTTCTCAGTTCTCATATGGCAGCAAATCTTTGCTAGAGGCTTCCTGCTGAAGTCTCCAAATCTGTCCCCCCTGTTTCCTGTTGGGAAAATATATTTGATAATATCCCCCACCGTCTGAAATTCTTTTTCTTATTCCAGTGCCTCTTAGAGTCAGTGTTTGAAAGGCTGGAAGATTGAAGGCAGTTTATTTCCTCTCCAGTTCTTTGCCTGCAATTAAATTTAGTAAGCTAGTATGATAATTTTATGAGAAATCAGTTACTCATAATGCAAATTTATATTCCTAAACTCCTAAGGAAGCATTTTTCTAATAAAAATATTAGCTACTAATATAATATCAGTAGTTAAATATCTTTATTTAAATCTTTCCACATCAATTTCGAATGGACAAATATTCTTTCTGTTACAAATTTTCTGAAACTGTAAATTCTTTGACTCATTCAACAAATGTTTATTGGGTGACTAATATGTTTCAGGCATTGTGGGACTTTTTTTCTCCCTGGGAAGCAGTAATGAACCAGACAATTATTTTAATCCCGTCCTCATGGAGCTTAGAATCTAGTAAAAGAAATAGAAATGAAAAAATAAATCAACCTAGTATGGTGGAAAGAATGCTTTTTATTAAAGCCAGGAAGTCAGGGGAAGAGGGTATTTGTCTGGTAGGGAGACTGTTTATTTGCAAAAGTATCTTGATGTATTTTGTTGGTATGAAAAATCATGTCCTTAGAACGACTGATAGGACTTATTCAGGGATTCTCAAACCCAGCTACATATTAAAATAACAGGTAAATTAAAACAACAACAAAAACAAAAGCTGATGCTCCACCACTGGAATGTCTGATTTCATAGGTCGGTTGAGACCTAAACAGGATTTTTGTAAGGCTCACTAAGTGTTTCTAATAAACGCATAAGTAATTTGCTGTGCTAGAATGTGAAACCACTTCACTCACTCCCACCACCACTCTCAGTGCCTCCAACTTTTCAGACAAGTTTGAAACACTTGTGCTCTGTTCAGGAATGAATAGGAGTCATATCTTATGAGGAGCAAGGAGGGGTTAAAAACGTGTTCAAGGATATAGGCAGCAAGATGTAGATAACTTGCGTGCCATTATCATAGGGATTTGTACACAGAAATGATCACAAGAAATTAAAGTTTCCTATTAATTCCTGAAATATTTGGAATAGTCTGGACTTGCATGTGTGTGGAGTGAAAGTTCAACGCATTTGTATTTTTTTTTTTAAGATTTTATTTATTTGACAGAGAGAAACACAGCAAGAGAGGGAACACAAGCAGGGGGAGTGAGAGAGGGAGAAGCAGGCCTCCCGCGGAGCAGGGAGCCCGATGTGAGACTCGATCCCGGGTCTCCGGGATCATGACCTGAGCCGAAGGCAGTTGCCCAACCAACTGAGCCACCCAGGTGCCCCCAACACATTTGTATTTAAAGACTAATGAAGTAGTATTCACTTGTGTACTGCCAGGGAATTGGCATCTCTTCCACCTGTAAACAAATAAATACATAGTTATCTTACATTACATTAAAAGAAGTGCTGTGAAAAAGATAATGCTGAGATCATGTAGCAGGGAAGGATCAGAAAGCTTCCTGGGAAAAACCCAATTTGAGCTGAGTCTAAGTGGAAAATGTGGTGTGTGTGTGTGTGTGTGTGTGTGTGTGTAGCAAGGAACTAAATAAATCCAAAGATGGTGAATAAGAGAGAGTTAGAGAGACAAGCCAGGCAAGTGAGACAAAGGCAATTGTGTTATGTAGAAGATGTGATGGAAGATTGAGCCATGGGAGATGCTGAGATTTTACAAGAAAGAACAGAGAGCAGAATAACAAAGGCAGACAGAACAGAGGTAGAAGAATATGATATAAATACTAAACAGAAGAACTGCACAGCTAATCTGTGATACCTCCCTACCCACACAAATTACCACTTTTCTTAAAACATAACAATGGGAGAGTGCTATCATCTTTTTTTATCTCATTATCTACCCCATGTCTATAAGTGAGGGGGTTAAACGAGATCATCTCTGAAAGCCCAGGAAGCAGGCTAGCATGGAATTAGGAGCATTGGCTATGTCATCTCGTTGGGTATGAAATTTGATTTCAGAAATAATGGGGCCATGAGTGACTTCTTTCTATGCCTTGGTTTCCATCTCTGAAAAGAGGAATAGCTACTAGTAGTACCTCAAAACATTTGAGGAAAATAATTGAAATACTGCATATTTTAAATGCACATTTTAGGTCATTGTCATGGTGGTAATGTTAGCATGTGATGATATAATGTGAATAATATGAATTTATTACCTTCTGAGGAATGTAAAGTATTAAGTGATGTGTATCAACTAAGAAATAGTGTTAGGGTGTTAGCCAAATCCTATTAGCTATGAACAAAAAGAGCACTCTTTTCATCTCAATTGTTGTCATTAACTTTTTTATTGGATCAATTATTCAAATGCTGATTGAGCCTATCTTTGTAAGACACTGTCCTGAGTAATGAAATGACCACAATGATGAATCACAAATAGCTACCTCCCTAAGCCACTTCGCCAACTGAAGCATGAACTATAAAAGTATAAAAATCATCAAATTATAAAGCAATACATGGTTGAATGCCATAAGAAGCTAAAAACACACAATGTTAAATATCAGAGTAAAGAAGGAATAATAAAATTTTGATAATCTATAGCACTTGACCTTAATATTTCTCTTTTAAAAAGTAATTTTGGAAAAAGTTTCTTTTTTTGTTAGTAACTGAGAGCTCTAATTATGGGCCCTCACAATGCAGAAATGTTTGAAACAAGATTGCCTTTTGAAAACTAAGCAGGAAATCAACTAATTTGCAGCAAAGGTATGGCAACTTAGATCAAAGCAATGTAGTCACAGAGCTAAAAGCAGAATAAATGGATCAAAAGAGGAATCATAGAAAAATGAGGCACACACACGAAGTGGAAACAAATAGGGTAAAAGTGGATAGAACCCTTAGCCTTTGTTTTGAGTTTGAGTTTTTCTGATGCTCATGATAAAACCACTCCAAGTCTGGAAATGCAGATGGAAATGGCTTACCATTGTGAGAGTGATTTTAGCTGAAGATGTGCAAGAGGCTATCTGTTCCCATCGCCAAGAGAATCACGGTTGTAGGTTGCAGCATGCGACGTCTGAATCACCAAACTCCTCACATCTGAGTCCATGGTCGTGAAGCAACCTCTGATTACGATCTGGCTTCCTGTGTACATCAGCCTACAGGGACTCAAGGGGCTGATTATATAGGCTTTGAGTATATCCAGTTCTCATAAAACTGTGCAGTAGCTTCTGATTATAATTTGGCATCCTGTTCATCCTGACTACATGAAGAAAATAAATTGGTTACATGAACTTGACTATCTCTGATTGTGTGACAATGATTTCTTATTGTAAATTCAAAAATTGGCATTGTTTTTATCCATTAGGCTCAAGAACTTGGTCCATTTTAATCTACCACAGCAGACGGATCTTTTCTTACGATGACAATATTAGATATATTGGCCCGCAGCATTGAGATTCTGAGATGTGGTGCATTTAATAGAGTATGTATTTCTTCCTCCCAGAAACGAGAAGCCATGATTTTGCTATTGTGACAAGATCATGATATTGCTCAATGAGGCTTTTCTTTCCCCCTGAAACTTGAGTTCAGTTCTACCTGGTTCAAGAAATTTCTACCTATCTCCAAAATACTGGGTAGAAGGCATGTTTGTTTGTTTGTTTGTGTTGTTAGAGCACAGGATAATGTCCTATGATAAATTCACTACCAATAACAGTGGCTTAATAAATAAGATAAAAATTTCTTTCCCTCAAATGTAACAACCCAAAATTAGGTGGGCGGTCAAATGTAGGTAAATTGTTCTGCTTCGCAAGGTTGTCCAAAGATCCAGGCTTGTGCAGTGGTTCTGCCATCCTCAAAACGTGACTCATATTTCTGGACTCAAGGAGGCTGTTTCAACTGTTGATCCCACTCTGCATTTCCCAGTAAGTGAGGAGGCAGAGAGGAAATTCGGGATGAGCAACCAAGTTGTTTTATGACATTACAATAAGTTTACTTAAGACTCAGTTCTGGGGCACCTAGGTGGCTCAGTCAGTTAAGTATCTACCTTCAACTCTGGTCATGATCCCAGGGTTCTGGGATCCAGCCCCTGATCAGTGGGAAGACGGCTTCTCCTTCTCCCACCCTCCCTGCTTGTATTCCCTCTCTTGCCTTCTTTCTCTCTGTCTATCAAATACATAAATAAAATCTAAAAATACTCAGTTTCTACTTCAGGATAATGAAAAGAAGTATATCTACATCGTAAGTTTTTATGAATAAGTTAATACACACATATGCTTTAGCAAGAGTACCTGACTATATAGTATCATGTAAGTTATTATTATTAACCTCATTTTATTGTTTTGAAATGGAGTTAATAAGAATAGAGATTTGAATCACAGAATGGACATACATCAGCGTGACTTTCAAATTTAATACAATTGTTACTGTTATATTTAGAAAAGTGGTATTTTCACATCCTCTATCATGTAAGATATTGATTCATACAGTGAGAGGAAAATGACTATCATCCACATATTCCCAATACTTTACACTTTAATGTCTTTAATATTACATTTTAATAATAATTTTATATAATTTTAATTTTTAATAATGTATTTTATATTAAATTTTAATGTCAATATTATATCACCACAAATGTCACTCATTTTCTCTTTTATTGGTCTCCTTTGTACCAAGTTGATCTCTGCTTCTTAATGCTTTACTTCTCTCCTTCATCTCTTTCCCTTCCTCATCTTCCCTCCCTCCATCTTTCTCTTTCAACACACAAACACAGAGTTTCCCTGTGATACAGGCAGAACAGATATCTAAGAATTCTTCCAGAAAAGTTTATGATTAGTAATAAACTGGGGACTGACATGATTCTAAAGACCACTAGGATGATAAATGTGGTCAGAAAAATCTCCCTCAAAATTCTGAACTTTTTTAGGATTATTTTCCAAATAACATTGGGTTACATTTTGCTTGCTATTACTGTTAATTCAATAAATACTTATTGAAAGTGCATAATAAGCCAATATTTGTGTTCCACACAGGGAACTTGGTGGTGAGAAACATCTGGCAATGAGTACCCTTGCAAGATTGGAACAGATGGGTTGGGGGGATTCCTACATTAATGAGAGAATAACACATGCAAAGGTGAAATTATAATCAATGGGCATAGTGTTTCAATGAAGCAAAATGATAAGCTCTAGAGATCTGCTCTACAACATTATACCTGCAGTAAACAATAATATATTGTACACCTATGTATTTATTAAGAGGGTAAGTGATCCAGTTAAGTGATCTTTCCACAATATATTTTTTTAAGTGTGAAACTGAATACTAGAAACATTCTATATACATTCCATTCCATTCAACAGAGTAAGGGAGTGTGTATGAGACATACACAGGGATGCTTCTCTAAGGAAAAGCAACTGAGCAGAAATCTTAAATAAGGAGGGTTTATTGTTTAAGAATGCAAAGGAGAGCTGGGGAGGAGTGCTCCTGATGACAGCCTTGTGGTCAACTGACAGGGATCTGTATTGTTTTCCTGATTATTATCTATGACTATTTGTATACAAGTACACATCACACTACATATTTTATCTTGTATCTTGGGTAATAGACGATATCTATAAACATGGGGCCTTGGTTCTTTCACCTATAAAGTGAGGGGTTACACTAAATGTTTCCCCAAGTGCCCTTCAGATTTATCTGCGATTGCATGACTTCATAAACTTTCACAGACCATGCCAAAACAAATGTCATACTGAGAGACTAACACATGTTAGACTCATTTTTCATTAAGTATTAAATGTAAACCTTCAGGGGATTATTCAGTTATAATCAATACCTGATCATCAAACTAAAAAATGTTTTTTTCAAAACATAAATTATTTGATGTGCTTGTTCTCACAATTCTAAACTCACATACAACTGCAATAATACCTAGTAATAGAACCAATAAAGGTTTAGTAATCAAATGATAGCAAGAAAAATAATTCTAACATTGAAAACATGACAAATATATCTATAATAGTGGTAAATGTAAAATCAATAACCTTATTAAAATTAATTATGTTTAAAACAAAATAAGACCCACAAAGATAATTTATGGGACTTTGGTGCATTTAAGAAGATAAATTATTTTGGTTAAGGTAGGATAAACAACATTTGTAGAAGACAATTTTTATAAGCTATCTCATTTGATCTCCACAAATTCAATGAAGGGTGTATTATTATTATATATTTAAAAAGTAACCTCTTTGACATCAGCCACAGCAACTCCTTTCAAGACATGTCTCCAAAGGCAAAGGAGACAAAAGCGAAAATGAACTTCTGGGACTTCATCAAAATAAAAAGCTTCTGTACAGCAAAGGAAACAGTCAACAAAACAAAGAGGCAACCCACAGAATGGGAGAAGATATTTGCAAATGACACTACAGACAAAGGGCTGGTATCCAAGATCTATAAAGAACTACTCAAA